>WNWK01010079.1:0-72462 GCA_009830355.1 Cherax destructor
CCACCTATCACCTGGAGTAACACCACCTATCACCTGGAGTAACACACTACCTATCACCTGGAGTAACACACTACCTATCACCTGGAGTAACACACTACCTATCACCTGGAGTAACACACTACCTATCACCTGGAGTAACACACCACCTATCACCTGGAGTAACACACCACCTATCACCTGAGTAACACTACATATCACCAGGAGTAACACACCATCTATCACCTAGAGTAACACACTACCTATCACCTGGAGTAACACCACCTATCACCTGGAGTAACACTACCTATCACCTGGAGTAACAACCACCTATCACCTGGAGTAACACCACCTATCACCTGGTAACACTACCTATCACCAGGGTAACACCCACCTATCACCTGGAGTAACACACTACCTATCACCTGGAGTAACACCACCTATCACCTGGAGTAACACTACCTATCACCAGGAGTAAACACCACCTATCACCTGGAGTAACACACTACCTATCAACTGGAGTAACACACTACCTATCACCTGGAGTAACACCACCTATCACCTGGAGTAACACACTACCTATCACCTGGAGTAACACCACCTATCACCTGGAATAACACTACCTATCACCAGGAGTAACACACCACCTATCACCTGGAGTAACACACTTACCTATCACCTGGAGTAACACACCACCTATCACCTGGAGTAACACACTACCTATCACCTGGAGTAACACACCACCTATCACCTGGAGTAACACACCACCTATCACCTGGAGTAACACATCACCTATCACCTGGAGTAACACACTACCTATCACCTGGAGTAACACACCACATATAACCTGGAGTAACACACCACCTATCACCTGGAGTAACACATCACCTATCACCTGGAGTAACACACCATCTATCACCTGGAGTAACACTCACCTATCACCTGGAGTAACACACTACCTATCACCTGGAGAAACACACTACCTATCACCTGGAGTAACACACCACCTATCACCTGAAGTAACACATCACCTATCACCTGGAGTAACACACCACCTATCACCTGGAGTAACACATTGTCTATCATCTGTAGAAACACACCACCTATCACCTGGGTAACACACCACCTATCACCTGGAGTAACACATCACCTATCACCTGGAGTAACACATCACCTATCACCTGGAGTAAACACCACCTATCACCTGGAGTAACACACTACCTATCACCTGGAGTAACACACCACCTATCACCTGGGTAACACACCACCTATCACCTGGAGTAAACACCACCTATCACCTGGAGTAAACACCACCTATCACCTGGAGTAACACATCACCTATCACCTGGAGTAACACACCACCTATCACCTGGAGTAACACATCACCTATCACCTGAGTAACACATCACCTATTACCTGGAGTAACACACCACCTATCACCTGGAGTAACACATCACCTATCACCTGGAGTAACACACCTATCACCTGGAGTAACACACCCCATATCACCTGGAGTAACACACCACCTATCACCTGGAGTAACACACTACCTATCACCTGGAGTAACACACCACCTATCACCTGGAGTAACACACTACCTATCACCTGGAGTAACACACCCCTATCACCTGGAGTAACACACCACCTATCACCTGGAGTAACACATCACCTATCACCTGGAGTAACACGCCACCTATCACCTGGAGCAACACATCACCTATCACCTGGAGTAACACACTACCTATCACCTGGAGTAACACATCACCTATCACCTGGAGTAACACACTACCTATCACCTGGAGTAACACACCACCTATCACCTGGAGTAACACACCTATCACCTGGAGTAACACATCACCTATCACCTGGAGTAACACACCACCTATCACCTGGAGTAACACTCCACCTATCACCTGGATTAACACACCACCTATCACCTGGATTAACACACCACCTATCACCTGGAATAACACACCACCTATCACCTGGAGTAACACACCACCTATCACCTGGAGTAACACATCACCTATCACCTGGAGTAACACACCACCTATCACCCGAGTAACACATCACCTATCACCTGGAGCAACACATCACCTATTTCCCTTTATCCATTACCTGTCACGCTCAACAACTGCACCTCGCTGATAACGCCTTCATCTCACAATCAAAAGCACCCTGGTTAGATTTCCTACGACTAAGTTACATATGTAAGCTTTCTTGCACCTACTTTCCTGTTTACATAGCAGTAAATAGGTACCTGAGTGCTAGTCGACTGTTGTGGGTAACACACTGCTTGATGCATGTGCAAGGCTCCTTAAACTTGTTGCTCCTATTCACTCAACAGTAAATAGGTACCTGGGTATTAGCTGACTCTTGTGAGTGGCATTCTGGGTAGTGGAGAGCCTTATGCTGTACCTTGGATAAGGTTGAGCTTTGAAATAAGCTGAGGTTGGATAACAGCTCCTCAGCTCATAAAGTGAGCTGAGGAGCTGTCCCCGCTTTTACCTTGTATAATAATAATAATAATAATAATAATAATAATAATAATAATAATAATAATAATAATAATAATAGTTTATTTAGACATGATACAATGTTGTTATTTAGACATGATACATAGGTATAAATGAGGTGTACATGCCAAATGCCCCTAATATGCTGTGCATTGTGGGCATTCTTAAGATTAAGTAATAGTAGACTACATGGTAAAAAAATTATGGTTGATAATTTATAAAATAAGTATAATTGTGTATCTAAGTTGTAAAATTTGGATATAAGTTGAACATAATAATCTATTAATTGTAGCAATGCAAGTAATTGAGTGAGATAACAATTTAAAACAATTAGTTCCATTGCAATTACAGTTTACGTGGTCCTTATAATGTAAATGTTATAGTAACAGTTATCTCAGTATGTATTATTCATAACAGGTTTTTACATTTAAGTGATTAATCAACTTTGTTGATAATGTTAAATATTGTGCATTTAGGTTTGGGTGAGAAGGTGGTTTTTAGCAGCGTTTTGAATTGGGGTACAGGCAGGGTTCCTTTGGCAATCACAGGTAATGAATTCCAAATTTTCGGGCCTTTAATGTGCATTGAGTTTTTGCATAGTGTTAGATGGACACTGGGAACATCGAGGAGTGATCTGTGTCTTGTGTTATGGTCATGTGTCCTGTTAAAATTGGTAAGGAGAAGTTTGAGTGGTGGGTTAATATTTGCATAGAGTGTTCTATGTATGTAATATAAACAGTAAAAAGTATGGATGTCTTGTATGGTGAGTAAGTTTAGATTTTTGAATATTGGTGGAGCATGTTGTCTGGAGTGTGAATTTGTTATCATTCTAACTACAGCCTTTTGTTGTGTTATTAATGGTCTGAGATGAGTTACTGATGTAAGGAGAGCTGGTTGTGGAACATAGTACCATATATTGGATAGTATTCCCACAATCTTTGAGACTTTCTTGGAAATTTGTTGTATATGTGTCTGAAATTTGAGGCCACTGTCAAGATGGATTCCTAAGAATTTTCCCTCTGTGAGTTTTGTGATAGGGGACCCGTTTATCATTATGTTAAGTGGTGCGTTTGTAGCTCTGTTCCCAAACTGGATAAAAAAGGTTTTATCAATATTGAGAGTAAGTTTGTTGGTCATCATCCAGGTAGATATTTTCTGCAATTCAGTATTTACAGTGTTGGCTAGTGTGTCTGGGCTTGGGTGAGAGATAACGTATGTAGTGTCATCTGCAAATAGTATGAGTTTGAGTAGTTGAGATGCATTTGGTAGGTCGTTAATGTAAATGAGAAAGAGAAGTGGGCCAAGAACACTTCCCTGTGGGACACCTACGGTAATAGTTTGCGCGGTAGAGCTAGCTCCATTTGTGTACACATATTGGTTTCTGTTGCTAAGGTATGATTTTAGGTAGTTGAGGGAGTGTCCTCTTATACCATAGTGTGATAATTTTAGGTGTAACAGATCATGGTCAACTGTATCAAAAGCTTTACGTAAATCAATGAAGATTCCCACTGGGATTTCTTTTTTCTCAAGAGCGGTGTAAATTATTTCTAGCATGTGTATATTGGCATCATTTGTATTTTTATTAGGCCTGAATCCAAATTGACAGTGGTTGAGTACGTTGTTGGAGGTGAGGTAGGAATATATTTGTCTATGAATTAATTTTTCAAAGATTTTGGAGAGAAGGGGTAAGTTAGATATCAGCCTGTAGTTATTCAGGTCTGTTTGATCTCCTCCTTTATGTATGGGGGTGACCCTCGTTATTTTGAGTATTGATGGGAAGGTAGAGGATTCAATGGATTTGTTAAAGAGTGCTGCAATAATTGGTGAGAGAACTTGAGAGGCTTTTTTGTATATAAAAGGTGGTAAGTTATTTAGGTCACCTGCCTTGTTTTTTAATGTGTTGATTATAAGTGAAACTTCTATTGGGTTGGTCGGGGCTAGGAATAGTGTGTTCAGATAGGTGCCAGTGAGATAGTCGTTAGGTGGAGTGTTTGAACTTGGGATTTTGCTTGCCAGCTTTTTTCCTATGGTGGAGAAGAAATCATTGAGTTTGTTTGCTGTATCAATAGGTGGGAGTAGGGGTTCATCTGGTTTTGTTAGCTTGATTGTTCTGTTTGTGGATATCTTTTTAGTTCTTAGAATTTCAGATAGGGTTTTCCAGGTCTTTTTTATATCACCTTTTAAGTTATGTAATCTGTTCTCATAGTACAATTTTTTTGACCTTCTTATCAGACTCGTTAGGTTTGATAAGTAGCGTTTTGTTTGTTCTCTTGTTATTTGACCCATTCTGTACAGTTTTTCATATAGGTGTTTTATATTAATGGATTTGAGTATGCTGGGGTTAGCCAGGGACTGTTTATCCTTTTAGCTGTGATTTGTTTAGTTTTTAGGGCAATGCTTATTATAAAGGTATTGGGTCTTTTTAAGAAATTTATTAATACATAAGTCAGTATCTGTGAAGTTGTCTATTTCTCTTTGCCAGTCAGTGTTTGTCATAGCTGTTATGAAGTTATTAACAGCTGTCTCATTATGTAGTCGGAAGGTAACTTTAGTAGTCTCTAGTGGTAATTTTCCGAGATTGGCTATGAGAAAGGTAGGGTAGTGGTCTGTGGTATTGTCTGTGATTATGTCTGATTTTAATGGGGATATGGTATTAGTCCAGATATGGTCTAACAGAGAGGCACAGGTAAATTCAATTGTGTAAAAGAATTAAAACTTTAGTTAAAGCACATCTGTAAATCTGTACACAAACTTATATATATATATATATATATATATATATATATATATATATATATATATATATATATATATATATTATATATATATATATATATATATATATATATATTATTCACTTTCATTAGCACGAACCATTCTGGGAAGATATGTCAGACTGATTTACATATTACTTCCATACAAGCGTATTTTTATTGCGTTCACATCCTTGAAACTGCGTTGCAAAATCCGCCACGCTGGTTTACCCTCACCTAACATGGAGAATGTCACTCCTATTTACCCAACCAAGCACGACTCTCTCGGGAAATATGTCGCCCTTCTTTACTCAGGTCATTCTTGGAAGCGTGTGATAGCTATATATGCTTCACTCATTATGGCGCTCTTCTAGCTTGTCATTCTTTTGTGTTTATAATGTTTAATTTGCGTGTTGAGAGCTGTTATGCTGCCTCAGCGTGTTGTATGTGCTAGGAGCTGTTATCCTGGATCAGCGTGTTGTATGTGCTAGGAGCTGTTATCCTGGATCAGCGTGTTGTATGTGCTAGGAGCTGTTATCCTGGATCAGCGTGTTGTATGTGCTAGGAGCTGTTATCCTGGATCAGCGTGTTGTATGTGCTAGGAGCTGTTATCCTGGATCAGCGTGTTGTATGTGCTAGGAGCTGTTATCCTGGATCAGCTTGTTGTATGTGCTAGGAGCTGTTATCCTGGATCAGCGTGTTGTATGTACTAGGAGCTGTTATCCTGGATCAGCGTGTTGTATGTGCTAGGAGCTGTTATCATAACTTAGCTCATTTTATAAGTTGACAGCTGTTATCGTACCTTAGTTCATTGTACAAGCTAAGAATCTTTATAGTCCCTCAATTTACTTTACGTGCTAATAATAATAATAATAATAATAATAATAATAATATTAATCATATAATTGAGCTTTATAATTAGCTATGTTCACTGTAGACTCTTTTAAATTCAATAAAGTGAATAACACCGAAACCCTGAGCAGTGTATAACTTTGTATAATAATTAACTCCTTGCCTTGTATATACCATATATTCTAGTGTATACTTTAGTATATCTCCTCCCTGCAATAATATATGAATGGTATTATATATTTTTTCGGAATGTTTGTTTTCTTTAATAATATTTTGGATTAAATATATTTTGATGGATGTGACTGTTGATAGACGATTACATATGGTAACTTTATTTTAGATTACTTTGAGATTGCTTTGTGAATACTACCAAGACTGCAATTACTTAGAGATTACTTTGACAGTAAATAGGTACCTGGGTGTTAGTTGGCTGTTATGGGTGGCATCCTGGGTGGTGGGTGTGGGTGGTACACCTTAGAGCTGGCTTTAAAATAATCCTAATTGGGATCAAAGCTCTATGCTCATAAAATTAGCTGAAGATAACAGGAATTTTATCGTAATAACGAATATATAATGTACGAATCTTCGTTAGTATGTCTAGTTTTGTCTAATATAGCTAGATCGATGCTAGATTATATGTTCTCTTCGTGTTCTAGTCTGGCTTAAAACACACACACACACACACACACACATTAATACTGCTACTACTTCTAGATACAGGAACCTTAGACAAATGGTAAATTCTACTACTACTAATACTACTATTACTACTACTACTACTACACACATATACACACACACACACCTTCCCTCATCAATTAGTTGCATTTAACTGGTCAAACAGAGAGAAACTTGGAGCTAGTGAGTGACTTTCTTGTTCTCCTTGAAACCATATGACTGCTTACAAGACCGTGCCATCACCCCTCTCGTCAACCTCCAAGAAGGACACACGACACAGAACAAGCTTTTATCGTGACATCTTTTTGTTCTGTGTAGAGCTTAATCAAGGCATGATAAGGCTCTACATAGAGTGAAACCTCGTGCTGATAACAGAGTTTGTTGAAGCTTGCGTCTCTTCGATACCATCCTCGGTACGTCTGGAATATAAAAATCACATGTTGCAGATTAAGCTGTCATTGTGGTCATGTTTTGCTCTGTGTAGAGCTTTATCAAGTCACGCTAAAAGCTCTACACAATAAAAGCTTATTCGGCAACATGTATCTGTGCCCTGATGAGAGCTCTCAGTACACCATCTCACCCACGACGCTCACATAAACAACACCACAACAGTAATATAAAAGAAGAGGTCGTATTTACGACCTTAATCCAGAATTCACACCTCTTCTGACTTCTTCTCCTGGAACCACGATGATCTAAAGTGTCCTCAGCAGAGCTGGCAATGTTTCAGCCTTGAGGCCCTCAGACGTAAGGCTGTAGATTGTTTGTTTGGCTGTTATAGGCTTGTGGCCGTTTGTTCACAGGAGGACAACGTGTAGATCAAAATCTGGCATTCACGACTTAATAACGATGGCTGGTGTGTGTGTGTGTGTGTGTGTGTGTGTGTGTGTGTGTGTGTATTGTGTGTGTGTGTGTGTGTGTGTGTGTGTGTGTGTGTGTGTGTGTGTGTGTGTGTGTGTGTGTGTTGAACGAGTGGATGTGTAGAAAATGCGTTTAATGATTGTAGTGTTTGAGTGAATGAGGTTTAGAAAAATCTGTCAAACGAGTTTCTAGTGTAGTGGAATGTGGTAGGAAAAAGCCTGGATTAGGTGGAGTGTGGTTGAGTGTGGTTGAGAGTAGCTTAGAGTGTGGTAAGATTATGGTTGAACGAGGGCGGTCCACTCACCCTGGGTTAAACCCTTATTGGCAACACTTGAGATATTTCTACGGTAAGAACCCGCCAGCTTACAAATAGCGGTTTATCTATGGATAAGAACTGTTATCATATCTCAGTTCATTTACAGACTAAGAACTGTTATCCCACCTCAGCTCACTTCAAAGCTCAGCCCTATATAAGGTATACTACCACCCTCCAGGATGCCACCCACACCAGTCGATTGACACCCAGGTACCTACCTATTGCTGAGTGAACAGGGACACCAGGTGTAAGATGACTAACACCCAGGTACCTACCTACTGCTAGGTGAACAGAGTTAACAGGTGTAACGAAACATGCCAACGTTTCCGCCATGCAGGGAATCGAACCAAGGACGCTCAATATGTCATCCAAGTGCGCTACCAACCGAACCACGAGACACTATAACACGAAAATACCAGAGCGATTTCGTGCCTTTTCAAACACATCTTCAGTAACTTAATTCTATTTTGCTATATTTTTCACAGTGTTATTTCGGACGCAAAAAAAAAAAAAAAATAACGAAAAAAAAAAATGTGATGGATAATGGAATTAATATAAATGCTATTTAGTGGAAATTGAATAAAAGTGGAATCAGACGTATGAAAGATGAGTCATGAAGGCAGTGAAGCGACAAGGAATGAAAGAATTATTTTTTTTTTCACGAAGTTCTCTCTGCTTCAACTGATCGCATTTAATGAGTTGAGAGGTGTGAGTTGAGAGGTGTGAGTTGAGAGGTGTGAGTTGAGAGGTGTGAGCTGAGAGGTGTGAGTTGAGAGGTGTGAGTTGAGAGGTGTGAGCTGAAAGGTGTGAGCTGAAAGGTGTGAGCTGAAAGGTGTGAGTTGATAGGTGTGAGTTGAGAGGTGTGAGCTGAAAGGTGTGAGTTGTGAACTTAGCACTGATTCTCTTGAGACAACGAGACCGTAACAGAGAACGTACCAGAAATGGCTTTATTAAAGGAGACGTTTCTACACAGGGCGAAACGTTGTCCCAATTAAAGCTTATTTCGCAAAGTGTGTTTAATGTTCAATGAAGGAACTGTAAGGCAATATGACGCTGATTATCTTCTTCCTCTTCTCCTCCTCCTCCTCCTTCTTCTTCAAGTGACCTTCCTGTGTCAGGATCGTGAGTCTGTCTGTCTTAAAGATCTTTCGCTGTATTATAGATTTTTAGTCACGAACTCTGGAGTAATAACATTCGTGAGAGCGTTCGTGTAGTAATTACGCGTCTGTGTAAAGTAGTAATTACCGTTCGTGTAGTAACTATTGTTCGTGTAGTATCTATCGTTCGTGTAGTATCTATCGTTCGTGTAGTAACTATCGTCAGTGTACTGGTTGTGGTGGTGGTTGTGGAGATGATGTTACTGGTTGTAGTGGTAGTGGTGGTGGTAGTAGTGATGGTGGTAGTAGTGGTGGTAGTGCTTGTTGTAAAACGTGACTTACTATACCACCAACACCACAACCACCACTACCACCACCACCACCACCACCACCCCAACACAACCACCACCACCACAACCACCACCCCAAACACAACCACCACCACCACCACCACTACTACTACCACCACTGCCACCATCACCACCACCCCCACACAACCACCACTACAACCACGACAACCACCACCACAACCACCACCACAACCACCACCACAACCACCACCACCACCACTGCCACCATCACCACCACCCCAACACAACCACCACTACAACCACCACAACCACCACTACCACAACCACCACCACAACCACCACCACCACAACCACCACCACAACCACCACCACCACAACCACCACCACCACCACCACAGTGAGAATCAGACAACTGATTCTAACATTATGCAATCATCTCTGAGCGTGAGACCAGCGTTCTGATCGCTCTGCTAATCTGAGAATATCGACCAGTCAGGTGAACCATTTAAGCCTATCAGCCAATCGTAAGCTTTAATACTTCGTAATTAAGGTCAGCCGACGACAGGGCATACTGACCTTATTCAACCCAAAGATCAGCAGTACCTGACTTGACCTTAGTGGGGTTGTTTGTTGACCTGACCTTAGTGGGATTGTTTGTTGACCTGACCTTAGTGGGATTGTTTGGTGACCTGACCTTAGTGGAGTTGTTTGGTGACCTGACGTTAGTGGGGTTATTTGGTGACCTGACCTTAATAGAGTTGTTTGGTGACCTGACCTTAGTAGGGTTGTTTGGTGACCTGACCTTTGTAGGTTGTTTGGTGACCTGACCTTAGTGGGGTTATTTGGTGACCTGACCTTAGTAGGGTTGTTTGGTGACCTGACCTTAGTAGGGTTGTTTGGTGACCTGACCTTAGTGTGGTTATTTGGTGACCTGACCTTAGTAGGGTTAATTGGTGACCTGACCTTTGTAGGGGTTGTCTGATAACTTCACCTTTGGGGTGTGTGTGTGTGTGTGTGTTAGTTAGTTACCATTTTGTCCTAGGCACATGTCAATTAGACACTAGGCCTGTTGTATGTATGTGTGTGTGTAAGGAAACACTTCGAAATGTTTCTGCCCCACCGGGAATTGAACCCGGCCCCTCCGTGCGTGAAGCGAGAGTTTGTGTGTGTGTGTTTGAGTGTGTGTGTGTGTGTGTGTGTGTGTGTGTGTGTGTGTGTGTGTGTGTGTGTGTGTGTGTGTGTGTGTGTGTGTGTGTGCGAGTAACCCTCAATTCACTAATCTTCACGAAGTCGCTTCACCATTGAACGAATTGGCGTTGTCCTGGGCTGTCTATCTATGTGTTTAGTGAGCGTCAACATGTCTGTCTGTCTGTCCGCTTAATTACCAGAGTGTATGTGAGTGCACATCCCACTAGGATGGGATGGGCCTCTGCTCAAATATTGAGCGAAACAGATATCACCATCTACCTCCACTCTCCCTGGGAGTGAGGGAGGGAGGGAGTGAGGGAGGGAGGGAGGGAGTAACCTAAGGATAGAGGGAGACTATCAGTTGTAAGCTTACAAACATTTGGGATCACCCGTAATGCCTGTCAACATTTGTGATTGATGTGTGTGTGTGCTTCCCGTCAGTGTATCAATCGACAGCTGTGCCTGTTAGCTTCTGTTGCGTCTGTCAAGGGCAGCTATGTCAAGCTTCAGTGCTCCAGCAGACGTTTCTTCAACGCATACTGCGTTAAAAAAAAAACACAACGAGCTTTCACTACCATGACGTTTGGATCAGTGGAGAGCTTTGTCAAGTTTACCTGTCATCTAAACGTGTGGCCAGCTGTAACTATGTAACTCTGCAACGATGTAAATATGTTAGTCTGTAACTTAGTAAGTCAGTAACTTAGTAATTCCGTAAATTAGGCATTCCGTAACTTAGTAATTCCGTAACTTTGCAGTTCTGTTCACAGGAACGCCCATCAACACGAGTCACAACTTTAATGTTTACAAAGGACAACACAGGGCGAAACATCGCCTACGAAAGTCTTCCAACCAATGAGGTTAATCGGAAATTTCATGTAACCAGTCAGATCTTAGCTCGACTTCCTGTTACGAACTTTGGATTATTTCTTGAATTTCTCAATCTTACTGTCTGTAACATTGAGCACTGGCTGCAGCATTGAGCACTGGCTGCAGCATTGAGCACTGGCTGCAACATTGAGCACGGGCTGCAACATTGAGCACTGGCTGCATCATTGAGCACTGACTGCAGCATTGAGCACTGGCTGCAGCATTCAGCACTGTCTGTAGCATTGAGCACTGTCTGTAACATTGAGCACTGGCTGCAGCATTGAGCACTTATTGCAACATTGAGCACTTACTGCAGCATTGAGCACTGGCTGCAGCATTGAGCACTGGCTGCAGCATTGAGCACTGTCTGTAGCATTGAGCACTCTCTGCAGCATTGAGCACTGTCTGTTACATTGAGCACTGGCTGCAGCATTGAGCACTGGCTGCAACATTGAGCACTGGCTGCAGCATTGAGCACTGGCTGCAACATTGAGCACTGGCTGCAGCATTGAGCACTAGCTGCAGCATTGAGCACTGGCTGCAGCATTGAGCACTGTCTGTAGCATTAAGAACAGGCTGCAGCATTGAGCATTGTCTGTAGCATTAAGCACAGGCTGAAGCATTGAGCACTGGCTGCAACATTGAGCACTGGCTGCAACATTGAGCACTGTCTGTAGCATTAAGAACAGGCTGCAGCATTGAGCATTGTCTGTAGCATTAAGCACAGGCTGCAGCATTGAGCACTGGCTGCAACATTGAGCACTGGCTGCAGCACTGAGCACTGTCTGTAGCATTAAGAACAGGCTGCAGCATTGAGCACTGGCTGCAACATTGAGCACTGGCTGCAGCACTGAGCACTAGCTGCAGCACTGAGCACTGGCTTCAGCACTGAGCACTGGCTGCAGCACTGATCACTGGCTGCAACACTGATCACTGGCTACAGCACTGAGCACTGGCTGCAGCACTGAGCACTGGCTGCAGCACTGAGCACTGGCTGCAGCACTGAGCACTGGCTGCAGCACTGAGCACTAGCTGCAGCACTGAGCACTGGCTGCAGCACTGAGCACTGGCTGCAGCACTGAGCACTAGCTGCAGCACTGAGCACTGGCTGCAGCACTGAGCACTTGCTGCAGCACTGAGCACTAGCTGCAGCACTGAGCACTTGCTGCAGCACTGATCACTGGCTGCAGCACTGAGCACTGGCTGCAGCACTGAGCACTGGTTGCAGCACTGAGCACTAGCTGCAGCACTGAGCACTGGCTGCAGCATTGAGCACTGGCTACAGCACTGAGCACTAGCTGCAGCGCTGAACACTAGCTGCAGCGCTGAACACTGGCTGCAGCACTGAGCACTGGCTGCAGCACTGAGCACTGGCTGGAGCACTGGCTGCAGCACTGAGCACTGGCTGCAGCACTGAGCACTGGCTGCAGCACTGAGCACTGGTTGCAGCACTGAGCACTGGCTGCAACACAAAGCACTAGCTGCAGCACTGGCTGCAGCACTGAGCACTGGCTGCAGCACTGAGCACTAGCTGCAACACTGAACACTGGCTGCAGCACTGAACACTAGCTACAGCACAGAGCACTAGCTGCAGCACTGAGCATTGGCTGCAGCACTGAGCACTAGATGCAGCACTGAGCATTGGCTGCAGCACGGAGCACTAGCTGCAACACTGAGCACTGGCTGCAGCACTGAGCACTAGCTGCAGCACTGAGCACTAGCTGCAGCACTGAGCATTGGCTGCAGCACTGAGCACTAGCTGCAGCACTGAGCACTAGCTGCAGCACTGAGCACTGGCTGCAGCACTGAGCACTAGCTGCAGCACTGAGCACTAGCTGCAGCACTGAGCGCTGGCTGCAGCACTGAGCACTGGCTGCAGCACTGAGCACTAGCTGCAGCACTGAGCACTGGCTGCAGCACTGAGCACTAGCTGCAGCACTGAGCACTGGCTGCAGCACTGAGCACTGGCTGCAGCACTGAGCACTAGCTGCAGCACTGAGCACTAGCTGCAGCACTGAGCGCTGGCTGCAGCACTGAGAACTGGCTGCAGCACTGAGCACTAGCTTCAGCACTGAGCACTGGCTGCAGCACTGAGCACTAGCTGCAGCACTGAGCACTAGCTGCAGCACTGAGCACTAGCTGCAGCTCTGAGCACTGGCTGCAGCACTGAGCACTAGCTGCAGCACTGAACACTGGCTGCAGCACTGAGCACTAGCTGCAGCACTGAGCACTGGCTGCAGCACTGATCACTAGCTGCAGCACTGAGCACTAGCTGCAGCACTGAGCACTGGCTGCAGCACTGAGCACTAGCTGCAGCACTGAGCACTGGCTGCAGCATTGAGCACTAGCTGCAACACTGAGCACTGGCTGCAGCACTGAGCATTGGCTGCAGCACTGAGCACTAGCTGCAGCACTGAGCACTAGCTGCAGCACTGAGCACTAGCTGCAGCACTGAGCACTGGCTGCAGCACTGAGCATTGGCTGCAGCACTGAGCAGTGGCTGCAGCACTGAGCACTACGCTGCAGCACTGAGCACTAGCTGCAGCACTGAGCACTGGCTGCAGCACTGAGCACTAGCTGCAGCACTGAGCACTGGCTCCAGCACTGACCACTGGTGTCAGCACTGAGCAGTAGCTGCAGCACTGAGCACTAGCTGCAGCACTGACCACTGGCTGCAGCACTGAGCACTAGCTGCAGCACTGAACATTGGCTGCAGCACTGAGCCACTCAACTGCAGCGCACATGAGCACTGGCTGCAGCACTGAGCACTGGCTGCAGCACTGAGCACTGGCTGGGAGGCCACTGCAGCCAAATGGCTGCAGCACTGAGCACTAGCTGCAGCACTGAGCACTGGCTGCAGCACTGAGCACTAGCTGCAGCACTGAGCACTGGCTGCAGCACTGAGCACTGCACTAGCTGCAGCACTGATGCACTAGCTGCAGCACTGAGCACTAGCTGCAGCACTGAGCACTGGCTGCAGCACTGAGCACTAGCTGCAGCACTGAGCACTGGCTGCAGCACTGAGCACTGGCTGCAGCACTGATCACTAGCTGCAGCACTGAGCACTAGCTGCAGCACTGAGCACTAGCTGCAGCACTGAGCACTGGCTGCACCACTGAGCACTAGCTGCAGCACTGAGCACTAGCTGCAGCACTGAGCACTGGCTGCAGCACTGAGCACTAGCTGCAGCACTGAGCACTGGCTGCAGCACTGAGCACTAGCTGCAGCACTGAGCACTGGCTGCAGCACTGAGCACTAGCTGCAGCACTGAGCACTAGCTGCAGCACTGAGCACTGGCTGCAGCACTGAGCACTAGCTGCAGCACTGAGCACTAGCTGCAGCACTGAGCACTGGCTGCAGCACTGAGCACTAGCTGCAGCACTGAGCACTGGCTGCAGCATTGAGCACTAGCTGCAACACTGAGCACTGGCTGCAGCACTGAGCACTGGCTGCAGCACTGAGCACTAGCTGCAGCACTGAGCACTGGCTGCAGCACTGAGCACTGGCTGCAGCACTGAGCACTAGCTGCAGCACTGAGCACTGGCTGCAGCATTGAGCACTGGCTGCAACACTGAGCACTGGCTGCAGCACTGAGCACTGGCTGCAGCACTGAGCACTGGCTGCAGCACTGAGCACTGGCTGCAGCACTGAGCACTGGCTGCAGCACTGAGCACTGGCTGCAGCACTGAGCACTGGCTGCAGCACTGAGCACTGGCTGTAGCACTGAGCACTAGCTGCAGCACTGAGCACTGGCTGCAGCACTGAGCACTGGCTGCAGCACTGAGCACTGGCTGCAGCACTGAGCACTGGCTGCAGCACTGAGCACTGGCTGCAGCACTGAGCACTGGCTGCAGCACTGAGCACTGGCTGCAGCATGCAATTGTAGCAACATTAGTGCTCCTCTTAGAGTTATGCAGGTGAGCATCTCAGAGCTCCTTGACGGAGGCTTAAAGTGCCTGAAGACAGCCGTGTAAGCTCATGAAAGCACTCAGGTGTTTTACCTATTTTCACTGTGCTGTTTATATATACAGTATAAATAAGTCATTCTGTTTAGTGGTGAAGGCTCGATCCTTCGTCCTCTGATCACTAGGCAGTCACTCTCTTCTTGAAGTTAAGCTAATAGAATATACACATATAAAGGACGTTTAAATTATTATTATTATTATTGTTATTATTATTACCGCATTCACGGGAAATAAAGAGGCAGTGAGATTCGATCCAAGAATAGGGAAGGTCCGCCCAGTGCCGTACATAAAGAGCCCTTCACCAGTCTTTCCCCAACCCTTCACCATCCTTTCATCAGCCCTTCCCCAACCCTTCACCAGTCCTTCCCCAACCCTTCACCAACCCTTCACCAACCCTTCACCAACCCTTCACCAACTCTTCACCAGCATTTTTAAAGAACCTCCTTCAAAGGGACATTAAAAATCACAAAAGAATGTCCTTTTTCCGTCCTACAAGATGATCTTCTCGCGTCTCCCACGATCCTAAAATCCCAAAATGTGAAGATCACAGTTTTGAAGGAAGTGAAGTTTAATAATTATTATAATTAGTGTATGATTATATTATAGATTTAAAGGAGATACTGCTGAATATATAGAAGAAAAAGCACAGCTTGTAAAGCAAGGTCTTATTGGCACAATGTTTCCATATATAGAGCTTTATCATGTCTTCATAAAGCTCTATACAAAGCGAAGCATCCTTAGGTAAAGCTGTCAACGGACCGATACAGGATAAAAGCTCTACACAGAGCGAAATGTCGCCCTTTAAAAAAGCTTGATCTACAGCCTGTGTCTCTTTATTATATTTCAACTATTGATGAGCTTACAACAAAATCCTCGCTTTTATCCAGTCACTCAATTGATTTGATTCTCCTACAAGAATGGAAGTGCATTCAGTGCCCGCTCAGATCTAATCCCATGTTTGCGTTGTTTTAATCGTGAATAAAGATTGATTTTATGCGGTCCTGCATAAAATCTTCACAAGTCGTACCAGAGATTTTATAGATAAAACTAAAAGGGATTTTCTCCTATCCATTGTTAGTAAAGATGATCATTTCTGCCATGACTGGACCTGAGTTAGATAGGGCTGGTTTTTATGTTTTATGAGTACCAGGAAGAGTGCCTGGCTCTCTTCATGGTGCCAAGTGTCCTTAGGGTTTAACCTACAGCCTTACACGTAGTTCTGATCTATAGGGAATGTAGGCACCTCTGATATGTAGAGTTCGTAGTTTAAGAAAAGGAATCGCAGATCCAGCCAAATTCTACAGCTACCATCAACAACGACTTCCCTCAACAACTACCACAACTACTAACACCAGCCGTCTCCTCAACTACCACCACCTGCAAGCTTTTCTATTGTCATTCATTGATAGACCAAGCACACATCATTAAACTTGTATTAGCATATTTTAACAGAGCTATCTTCACTGGCCCTTTCTCCCGTGGCTGCTTTCACTGGCTATCCTTCGCTAAACCCAGGATGCTTTCACTGGCTATCCTTCGCTAAACCCAGGTTGCTGTTAAACCTGAAAACCAGTTTAACTGTCTAGTAAAACTAGACTAGGATATCATACACTCAGTGGACATAATTATGTATGTATTTAGTTATGCATGTTGGAAGATCTTGCTGTGTGTTTGTGCGCGCAGTAACAGCTCTTGGCCCCGCCTCTTCGCTGATCGCTAGTAGATCCACTCTCCTGCTCCAAGAGTTTTATCGTGTGTGTGTGTGTGTGTGTGTGTGTGTGTGTGTGTGTGTGTGTGTGTGTGTGTGTCCTCTATCCTAACGTTGTTATTCTTACGTTTGCAGTGTTGCTAATGCTTTAAGTAACCCAGGAATTGAAAGATAATTTAAATAACTCACGTCACTGTCAGAACTGCCATTTTTACCCCGAGGTCACACAGACCAGTTGAGTCCAGTTAGGCAGTCACTCTCAGTGATTAGTAGACGGTGGATCAAGCCTTCACCAGTCCTGATAGATTACATTTAGCGTGAGTTAGCAACTTATTGAAAGTTCGCCCACACAGAGCTTCAGAGTAGATCAGGAGCGGGGTAGAGATGTGAAGACGATGTAATCTACTGCTCCTGTCTACTTTCTGTACTCTACTCAAGTAGTCTACTGTGTGGGCGAAACGTTTCTGAATAAGATGCCTAACGTTGCCTATGTCTTACCAACCTCTCGGTACTGTATACCATGTTGATATTCACAATATAAATCTTCTTGGAAGACTGTTCCAGTCTTCTTGGAAGACTGTTCCAGTCTTCTTGGAAGACTGTTCCAGTCTTCTTGGAAGACTGTTCCAGTCTTCTTGGAAGACTGTTCAGTCTTCTTGGAAGACTGTTCCAGTCTTCGTGGAAGACTGTTCCAGTCTTCGTGGAAGACTGTTCCAGTCTTCGTGGAAGACTGTTCCAGTCTTCTTAGAAGACTGTTCCAGTCTTCTTGGAAGACTGTTCCAGTCTTCTTGGAAGACTGTTCCAGTCTTCGTGGAAGACTGTTCCAGTCTTCTTGGAAGACTGTTCCAGTCTTCTTGGAAGACTGTTCCAGTCTTCTTGGAAGACTGTTCCAGTCTTCTTGGAAGACTGTTCCAGTCTTCTTGGAAGACTGTTCCAGTCTTCTTGGAAGACTGTTCCAGTCTTCGTGGAAGACTGTTCCAGTCTTCGTGGAAGACTGTTCCAGTCTTCTTGGAAGACTGTTCCAGTCTTCTTAGAAGACTGTTCCAGTCTTCTTGGAAGACTGTTCCAGTCTTCTTGGAGGACTGTTCCAGTCTTCGTGGAAGACTGTTCCAGTCTTCTTGGAAGACTGTTCCAGTCTTCGTGGAAGACTGTTCCAGTCTTCGTGGAAGACTGTTCCAGTCTTCGTGGAAGACTGTTCCAGTCTTCGTGGAAGACATCCAATAAGAGTGTTTTTATTTTAGCAAAATGTATACACAACAGTGTGTGTGTGTGATACACCGGCAGTGTATGTATACACCAGCAGTGTGTATGTATGCACCAGCAGTGTATGTATATACAGCAGTGTGTGTGTATACACCGGCAGTGTATGTTGTATGTATACACCAGCTTTGTGTGTGTATGCACCAGCAGTGTATGTATACACAGCAGTGTGTGTGTATGCACCAGCAGTGTATGTATACACAGCAGTGTGTGTGTATGCACCAGCAGTGTATGTATACACAGCAGTGTGTGTGTGTATGCACCAGCAGTGTATGTATACACAGCAGTGTGTGTGTATGCACCAGCAGTGTATGTATACACAGCAGTGTGTGTGTGTATGCACCAGCAGTGTATGTATACACTAGCAGTGTGTATGTATACACCAGCAGTGTGTATACATCCAGTAAGGATCATGCAACTCTAGGAGAATGGGAGGCAGTCAGTTTTAATCCAAGGAAGAGGAGGGGGTATCTGCAGTTCCTTGGATCAAGAACCTATCACCAGCATCAATATTAACATTAATCACCACATCTGATAACCTCTCGCTTGAGCGCTAACAATAACTAATCTACGATACACCTCTCGCTTGAGCGCTAACAATAACTAATCTTCGATACACCTCTCGCTTGAGCGCTAACAATCCTTAATTTACGATACACCTCTCGCTTGAGCGCTAACACTCCCTAATCTACGATACACTATCAGAATCTTGAGGTATGAAAGATGAGGGCATCTGAATGCCCTCTGATGGGCGCCTTGAGATATCAGAACGACTGCTGGGGGTTAATTAAAGACGTTATATATCTCATTTTATCTAAGAATCTATGTTGTGACCTTGTTAAGTCTCTAAGAATCTATGTTGTGACCTTGTTAAGTCTCTAAGAATCGATGGTGTGACCTTGTTAAGTCTCTCATATACATTCAGTGTTTATTATTGCCTTCACGTGTAGTGTATATTGTTGTATATTAGCGGTGAGCAGTTATGTAGAGGTGTGAGTATACTCACCTACTCGTGATTGCAGTTGTTGATTCACAGCGCCTGGACCCGCCTCTTCACTGGCCGCTGCTGTGTGTGTGTGTGTGTGTGTCCTTAAAAATATTTTAGATACACTTCAAGTATCTTGCTGCCTCCTTAATCCTTCTCATTGAGTAAAACTTCCAATTTGTGCTCCGTGTGTGTGCTGTACTCCTCCCCGGTCTTATCTTTAACTGGCCAACTGAGCGTGTCCGGTTCACCTCAAATGCGTCATTACAACGTTCGAAATTAAATCACATAGATATCCTCCCCAGCTCCCCACCCCAGAGGTTGTCTCCCCACATTTGCCTATCATATTTAACTTACGAATTTTCTACTCAATGTTTGCTGGCCATATTTGCTTGCAAGCAATGGCAGACTTCAAAATATTGACACCGACTGTGGACATAACGAAGCAGTGCTTTAGAAGATTCTGAAGCAGAACTCTCTCTCTCAGACTCCTAGATAGTAAACGATAGTCCCTAATGTAAATAGAAGTAGATAGTTCCCAGCTGACAGTTTCGTCATGTACTCACTCTCTCTCTCTCTCTCTCTCTCTCTCTCTCTCTCTCTGGGTCAATAAGGTCTTTAGGTTAACTGTTCGGACGTTAATTAATTCCCGGCATCACTGTGGCAGCAAACACCTTCCAGCGACCAGGGAAAGTTGTTTGTTCACTCATAATGTTCACTTTCTAATATCCCAGAGTTCACTGTAAAATATCCCAGAGTTCACTGTAAAATATCCCAGAGTTCACTGTAAAATATCCCAGAGTTCACTATAAAATATCCCAGAGTTCACTGTAAAATATCTCGCAGTTCTCTGTAAAATATCTCGCAGTTCTCTGTAAAATACCTCGCAGTTCTCTTTGTAATATATCAGAATTATCTTCAAAATCTTTTAGTGTCACAATATAATTTTTATGGCCGCTCTTCCGTTTCATATTTTTAGGTCTTCCTAATTTGATCGAATTTTTGAAAAATCTCGTTGGTTGTAAGTGGATATAAGGAGGGGTTCTGCAATAATAATAATAATAATAATAATAATAATAATAATAATAATAATAATAATAATAATAATAATAATAATAATAATCATGAACGCCTGGCTAAGTAACGCCCAGTAAATTTTGATTTAATAAAAAGGGGTCTTGTTTTTACTACGTTCTTTTTCATACGCAATTCTCAGCGTTCGTTTCTGGACGTTCAAATATTTATTTTAGGTTAGGTTAGGATAAAGTAGGTTAGGTTAGGTTAGGATAAAGTAGGTTAGGTTAGGGTGGGATCAGAGACCTTGGGATCATGGGGTAAAAATGCCACACGTTTCCTTAAAGAACTGGGTTCCAGACTCATCGACACCACCAGGGACCCCAGGGCGGCCACTTTCATGTTCCAGCGCCTCAGCGTGGCCATCCAGAGGGGAAATGAATGCTGCATACTGGGCTCACGTCCGGCTTCGGAGGAGCTGGAGGAGATTCATAACCTTTGATATATTGTACCAACGTATTCATATTTGTGTAATACAATATATATATATATATATATATATATATATATATATATATATATATATATATATATATATATATATATATATATATATTAGTTGCAGCTCGCCTGTATATTGCCCAGAGGGCACCGATTATAGCCGCAGCGTCAACGTTTGGTTCCGAGCGATCAAAAATTGTGAACAAATATAGTAATAATTCGGCCGTGATTTATAAGGCGGTCAGTCAGGTGGGTGAGGTATAATTAAGTGTGTCTGACATACATAATGATGACGGTGCTTAACACAGCCAGTCCTGCAGTGCATTTTAGCACCCGAACTGCATTGATCACCCTGAAATAACACAATAATTTGGCTTATGAGTTAGTGGGGTGGTTCATCTTGCGGACGACCTTCTTAACCCCCCTCCTTCTTAGGTATCTTCTACTGCCTCTTCTCTCTCTCTCTCTTGCTCCATCACCTTCCATCATCCTCATCACACTGTTGGAGGCTCCTTCTTAACCTCCAGCACGGTTTAATGGACTCCTTCTCCACCTCCATCACGCTTTATTGGACTTATTCACCTCCATCACGCTTTATTGAACTCCTTCTCCACCTTCTAACCTAATACTGGACGGTAAAAACTATACTTGGGCGAAACATCTATCTTTCATCTCCCCCGTCACATTTTCTTGAATTCTCTCCGTTTTTTTTTTTTTTTTTTTTTTGTTCTTTCGTTCTCTCTTCCACTTCGTTTATTAACCTTTAACCCCCCTTTTTCCATCTTTCTTTTCTCCCTCTTGCATTTTCCTCGTTCGTCTTCCCTCGTGTGTTCTTCCCGGCGGCGTCAGGTTATGGCCGTTGTGAGGGACAAGTGTCACGAAGATACAACGCTGAGGCATCATCTTGGGTCGGGGCAGCCATGATACCTGTAATTACTGGTCCGGGTTACCGGTCCACCGGTCCTCGTTACCGGTCCACCTCCTTGCTTTGACGCTTCGTTCAATCTTTTAGCCTCTGTTCCAAACCTCCTCCAGCCCGACCTCCTAGTCTCCAGCCCGACCTCCTAGTCTCCAGCCCGACCTCCTAGCCACTAGTCCGCCCTTCAAGCTCAATGATAGCCCCATCTAGTACCGCACCTCCGTCCCCACCCGCTATTTCTCCAAGCACCTAGCCCGGCTTTCTAACATCTAGCCCTTCTTTCTTGCACCTAGCCCTTCTTTCTTACATTTAGCCCGGCTTTCTTGCACATAGCCAGCCTTCCCAGCTTGGCGCTGGGAAGGCTGCCTAGCTCACAAACATGAACACAAACACAACACGGTAATTTCACTCACATGAACCTCGGCATTTCGGTAACACATCCATATGAGGCAGGAAGGACATAGCTGAAAGACGAGGAGAAGTTAGCACTATTACACAAGGAAACCATTGCAGATTAACACAGGCGAGCGGGTTATAGCTCGCTTGTGTTTGATTTCCTGCGTGCCCAAAACCGTAGAAGGATTGTGTGTGTGATCTCTTGAGCAAGGGAGGGAGGGAGGGAGAGTTTAGTGTGGGAACAGCAAAGATTCAACAACCTATCAGACGTTTTTATCCAGTTCCACTTTTATTTCCAGAATACTGAAGTGTCGTATATGGTCAGTGTCGTCGTGAACTGATATTTATACATAGAAACCTCACATTGTTTACTTCTTCTAGTGCGCCATGTACACTCTTTGACAAGAGTTAGACTTATTGTTATAAGGACAGTGACCTCTGTACTGCACTTGTAACACCTATGACATTTGCAAGAGTTATTATTATGATTATTATTATTATTATTATAAGAGCATTAGCCGCTCCTAAGGAAGTCTCTTCGGGACATTTATAAAAGGAACTTGCGGGTTAAGTGGTTTACATGGTACCTGCACACTGAAGGTATGTCAGGGAGAAGTGTTAGTGACAGTACTTGTATACTGTCTCTCTCTCTCTCTCTCTCTCTTCTCTTAGACAGTACCGACAAGTTGCAGTCTCCTGTTTTCGTCTCTGCATTGCACTGATAAGTTGCACAACGATACACTTGTGCAGCATTTGGAAATCCTATGTTGCAAGTGGTATTTTTTCCCCCAGTGGTATTTTTTCACGTATTTTTTCCCAGTGGTATTTTTCTCCCCAATGGTTTATTTTCGGTAGTATTTTTTCCCAGTGGTAATTTTTCTACTCGTATTTTTTCCAGTGGTAATTTTTTAAATCGTATTTTTTCCAGTGGTAATTTTTCTAGTCGTATTTTTCCCTCCGGTGGTATTTTTTTCAACTGGATTTAAGAGGTATTTTTTTTTCAAATGGAATTTTATAAGTGGCATTTTTTACAGTAGTAATTTTTTCGTGGTAATTTTTCCAAGTGGTATTTTTCCCAGTGACAATTTTTTCCCCACTACAATAAGAAAATAAATACTTCCATGGAGTGTGATGTAGACTTTGTTTGAGGAGAAAATGATGAATCACCCCCACAAAGAGTTCCACTTTCACTCCAAAGGTCTTAGATGAACCTCTGGCTGAGGGTAAACAACTCTGAACCTTTGTAGTGGAAAAAATACATAAAAATAAAGGTCTGAACCTTTGTACGGCTGTCTGTCAAACACTGACTGACAGGAAACTGTCAGTCTGACATGTTTACAGATGGTGGATTATGGTCACAGGTGGTGGGTTATGGTCACAGGTGGTGGGTTATGGTCACAGGTGGTGGATTATGGTCACAGGTGGTGGGTTATGGTCACAGGTGGTGGGTTATGGTCACAGGTGGTGGGTTATGGTCACAGATGGTGGGTTATGGTCACAGGTGGTGGGTTATCATCACAGGTGGTGGGTTATGGTCACAGGTGGTGGGTTATGGTCACAGGTGGTGGGTTATGGTCACAGGTGGTGGGTTATGGTCACAGGTGGTGGGTTATGGTCACAGGTGGTGGGTTATGGTCACAGGTGGTGGGTTATGGTCACAGGTGGTGGGTTATGGTCACAGGTGGTGGGTTATGGTCACAGGTGGTGGGTTATGGTCACAGGAGGTGGGTTATGGTCACAGGCGGTGGGTTATGGTCACAGGCGGTGGGTTATAGTCACAGGCGGTGGGTTATGATCACAGGCGGTGGGTTATGGTCACAAGAGGTGGATTATGGTCACAGGCGGTGGGTTATGGTCACAGGTGGTGGGTTATGGTCACAAGAGGTGGGTTATGGTCACAGGTGGTGGGTTATGGTCACAGGCGGTGGGTTATTGTCACAGGAGGTAGATTATGGTCACAGGTGGTGGGTTATGGTCACAGGGGGTGGGTTATGGTCACAGGTGGTGGGTTATGGTCACAGGCGGTGGGTTATGGTCACAGGCGGTGGGTTATGGTCACAGGTGGTGGGTTATGGTCACAGGTGGTGGGTTATGGTCACAGGCGGTGGGTTATGGTCACAGGTGGTGGGTTATGGTCACAGGTGGTGGGTTATGGTCACAAGTGGTGGTTTATGGTCACAGGCGGTGGGTTATGGTCACAGGCGGTGGGTTATGGTTACAGGCGGTGGGTTATGGTCACAGGCGGTGGGTTATGGTCACAGGCGGTGGGTTATGGTCACAGGAGGTGGATTATAGTCACAGGCGGTGGGTTATGGTCACAGGTGGTGGGTTATGGTCACAGGCGGTGGGTTATGGTCACAGGCGGTGGGTTATGGTCACAGGTGGTGGGTTATGGTCACAGGTGGTGGGTTATGGTCACAGGTGGTGGATTATGGTCACAGGTGGTGGGTTATGGTCACAGGTGGTGGGTTATGGGCACAGGTGGTGGATTATGGTCACAGGTGGTGGATTATGGTCACAGGTGGTGGGTTATGGTCACAGGTGGTGGATTATGGTCACAGGTGGTGGGTTATGGTCACAGGTGGTGGGTTATGGTCACAGGCGGTGGGTTATGGTCACAGGTGGTGGGTTATGGTCACAGGTGGTGGGTTATGGTCACAGGCGGTGGGTTATGGTCACAGGCGGTGGGTTATGGTCACAGGCGGTGGGTTATGGTCACAGGAGGTGGATTATGGTCACAGGCGGTGGGTTATGGTCACAGGTGGTGGGTTATGGTCACAGGTGGTGGGTTATGGTCACAGGCGGTGGGTTATGGTCACAGGCGGTGGGTTATGGTCACAGGTGGTGGGTTATGGTCACAGGTGGTGGGTTATGGTCACAGGCGGTGGGTTATGGTCACAGGCGGTGGGTTATGGTCACAGGTGGTGGGTTATGGTCACAGGTGGTGGGTTATGGTCACAGGTGGTGGGTTATGGTCACAGGTGGTGGGTTATGGTCACAGGTGGTGGGTTATGGTCACAGGTGGTGGGTTATGGTCACAGGTGGTGGGTTATGGTCACAGGTGGTGGGTTATGGTCACAGGCGGTGGGTTATGGTCACAGGTGGTGGGTTATGGTCACAGGTGGTGGGTTATGGTCACAGGTGGTGGGTTATGGTCACAGGTGGTGGGTTATGGACTCAGGTGGTGGGTTATGGTCACAGGTGGTGGGTTATGGTCACTCTGGACTACAAGTTCATATATGAAGAAATCTCTAAGATTTATGAAATAGCTAATGATTTAAAATATCCAAGAAACGTAATTGATAAAACTTTTAAAATAGCTAGAAATACTTTTTACAGTCCAAAAAGGGACAACCAACCTTATTCAACCAAAAATATGTTGGTTCTCCCTTACCATGAAAACTTGGTTGATATGCCTTCCTTTCTTAAGAATTTTAATATTAAAGTTGTATTTAAAAATCTTGATACAGTAAAAAGACTTTTGATAAAAAATTCCCCCCAAAATGTTGACGGATGTGTCTATAAGATTCCCTGTAAAATATGCGATAAAGTTTATTATGGTCAAACTGGTAAAAGTCTTGAACTAAGATTAAAACAACATAAATATAGCATTAGAACTGGACAAGATTCTAATGCTCTATTTATTCATGTGAGAGACTTTAACCATCCAATTGATTTTCAAAATGCTGAGAAGGTTGTATCAAGCAAGTCCATGGTTGAGAGGAATATAATAGAATCATGTTTCATTAAAAGCAGTTTTGAAAATAATATGAATATTTCTTTTGGTTTATACAAATTTTATTCATTTATAATTAATAAAATTTGGGAAGAATTTAATGATAAATTGGACTAATCTTAATTCTTGGGAAGAGTTTCAGGGCCTTTCTTATGTTCCTCTTCACAGAGTCGTGCGATGTTACGCTACTGTGAGGTGTTGTCTTTGTTAGTGTGATGTAACTGTGAGGTGTAGTCTTGCCCCTTTATAAGCCTTCTTGTCATGTTTCCATTTATAGTTTTTTCCAGGTTTATAGAACAAAAGTTAGGGATAAGATAGGTCCCCTTAAAAATAACTCTGGGCATCTTACTGACAAGGAGAATGATATGTGCTCTATTTTTTATAATTATATTCTCTCGGTTTTCACGCAGGAAGATACTAATAATATCCCAGAATTTAATTATTACAGAGGCCCAGAAGAAGATAAATTATGTAATATCACAGTCACTAGAGAAATGGTTATGAAACAACTAGACCGACTGAAACAAAATAAATCGCCAGGTCCTGATGAGCTTTTTGCAAGGGTTCTTAAGGAATGCAAAATGGAACTCTGTGAACCAATATCTAACATTTTTAATTTATCTCTTCAAACAGGTGTAGTGTCTGATATGTGGAAGATGGCTAATGTAATTCCTATTTTTAAAGCAGGGGCCAAGTCACTACCGTCAAATTACCGCCCAATAAGCCTTACCTCAATTGTAGGCAAATTACTAGAGTCAATTATAGCTGATATTATTAGAAGCCATCTAGATAACTATAATTTGATTAATGATACTCAGCATGGATTCACGAGGGGCCGTTCCTGCCTATCTAATTTATTTACCTTCTTCAGTAAAGCTTTTGAGGCTGTTGATCACGATAAAGAATTCGATGTTGTTTATTTAGACTTTAGTAAGGCTTTTGATAGAGTACCGCACCAGAGACTGTTACAGAAAGTGGCAGCTCATGGCATTGGGGGAAAAGTGCTGTCATGGATCGAGTCATGACTCACCAATAGGAAGCAGAGAGTGTGCATAAATGGGGTTAAATCCGAGTGGGGGTCTGTAACAAGTGGTGTTCCACAGGGATCAGTCTTAGGCCCGTTGTTATTTATAATATATATCAATGACCTTGACGAGGGAATTACTAGTGATATGAGCAAATTCGCCGACGACACGAAGATAGGTAGGATAATTGATTCAAACATAGATGTCATAGAACTTCAGGAAGATTTAGACAAACTTAATTCGTGGTCAGAAAAGTGGCAGATGCAGTTCAATGTAGATAAATGCAAGGTTCTGAAGCTCGGGAATGTCCATAACCCAAGCACTTATAAGTTAAATAACGTAGAACTTAGCCATACAGATTGCGAGAAGGACTTGGGGGTGATGGTAACCAGCAACCTTAAACCAAGACAGCAATGCCTAAGCGTACGTAATAAGGCAAATAGATTACTGGGATTTATATCAAGAAGTGTAAGCAACAGAAGTCCAGAGGTTATATTACAGCTTTATACATCATTAGTAAGGCCTCACCTAGATTACGCAGCTTAGTTCTGGTCTCCATATTACAGAATGGACATAAATTCATTAGAAAACATTCAGCGTAGAATGACTAAATTAATACATAGCATTAGAAAGCTTCCTTACGAAGAAAGATTGAAGACCCTTAAATTACATTCACTTGTAAGACGTAGAATGAGGGGAGACATGATCGAGGTATACAAGTGGAAAATGGGTATTAACAAAGGGGATATAAATAAGGTCTTGAAGATATCTCTCCAAGAGAGAACCCGCAATAATGGATTCAAGTTAGATAAGTTTAGATTTAGAAAGGATATAGGAAAGTATTGGTTTGGAAATAGGGTAGTTGATGAGTGGAACAGTCTGCCTAGTAGGGTTATTGAAGCTAGGACCTTGGGTAGTTTCAAATTTAGGTTGGATAAATTCATGAGTGAGAGGGGTTGGATTTGAGTGGGACTCGCACATGAGTAAATAGAATTATCAAAGCTTATTTCTTGAGTAGCATTGAAAATTGGGTTGAGCAAATATTCTGTTAGTGGGACGGATTGTGAAGGACCTGCCTAGTATGTGCCAACAGGCCTGCTGCAGTGTTCCTCCTTTCTTATATTCTTATGTTATGTTCTTATGTTTCTTGATAATGTGAGTAGTTACGAAAGCGCTTGGAATTCCTCTGTTTTTTCATAGTGGTTGTCTTGCATATTTTGATATCACCTGTTTACTGTATCTTTTTGCATATATATATATATATATATATATATATATATATATATATATATATATATAAAATATATATATAAAAACACGCTGGATAACAGATATATCTAGCTACTTCTACTTACACTTTAGGTCACACTACACGGCATCACATGCATATATATACATACACACATCTAGGTTTTTCTTCTTTTCTTGATAGCTCTTGTTCTTTTTATTTTCTCTATTGTCCATGGGGAAGTGGAAAGAATCTTTCATCCGTAAGCCATGCGTGTCGTATGAGGCGACTAAAATGCCGGGAGCAATGGGCTAGTAACCCTTCTCCTGTACACATTTACTAAAAAAGAAGAAGAAAAACTTTATAAAACTGGGTTGTCTGAATGTGCGTGGATGTAGTGCGGATGATAAGAAAGAGATGATTGCTGATGTTATGAATGAAAAGAAGTTGGATGTCCTGGCCTAAGCGAAACAAAGCTGAAGGGGTAGGCGAGTTTCAGTGGGGAGAAATAAATGGGATTAAGTCAGGAGTATCTGAGAGAGTTAGAGCTAAGGAAGGGGTAGCAATAATGTTGAAGGATCAGTTATGGAAGGAAAAGAGGGAATATAAATGTGTAAATTCAAGGATTATGTGGATTAAAATAAGGGTCGGATGCGAAAAGTGGGTTATAATAAGCGTGTATGCACCTGGAGAAGAGAGGAGTGTAGAGGAGAGAGAGAGATTTTGGGAGATGTTAAGCGAATATATAGGAACTTTTGAACCAAGTGAGAGAGTAATTGTGGTAGGGGACCTAAATGCTAAAGAAGGAGAAACATGTAGAGAGGGTGTGGTAGGTAAGTTTGGGGTGCCAGGTGTAAATGATAAAGGGAGCCCTTTGATTGAACTTTGTATAGAAAGAGGTTTAGTTATAGGTAATACATATTTTAAGAAAAAGAGGATAAATAATTATACAAGTATGATGTAGGGCGAAATTACAGTAGTTTGTTGGACTACGTATTTGTAGATAAAAGACTGTTGAGTAGACTTCAGGATGTACATGTTTATAGAGGGGCCACATATATATCAGATCACTTTTTAGTTATAGCTACAGTGGGAGTAAAAGGTAGATGGGATACAAGGAAAATAGAAGCAGTAAGTAAAAGAGAGGTGAAGGTTTATAAACTAAAAAAGGAGGCAGTTAGGGTAAGATATAAACAACTATTGGAGGATAGATGGGTTAGTGAGAGTGTAGGCAATGGGGTCGAAGATGTATTGGGTAGATTTAAAAATGTAATGTTAGAGTGTTCAGCAGAAGTTTGTGGTTACAGGCGAGTGGGTGCGGGAGGGAAGAAGAGCGATTGATGGAATGATAATGTAAAGAGAGTAGTAAGGGAGAAAAAGTTAGCATATGAGAGGTTTTTACAAAGTAGAAGTGATGCAAAGGAGGGAAGAGTATATGGAGAGAAAAAGAAAGGTTAAGAGAGTGGTGAAGCAATGTAAAAAGAGAGTAAATGAGAGAGTGAGTGAGATGTTATCAACAAATTTTGTTGAAAATAAGAAAAAGTTTTGGAGTGAGATTAATAAGTTGAGGAAGCCTAGGGAACAAATGGATTTGACAGTTAAAAATAGGAGAGGAGAGTTATTAAATGGAGAGTTAGAGGTATCGGGAAGATGGAGGGAATATTTTGAGTTGTTAAATGTTGATGAAGACAGGGAAGCTGTGATTTCGTGTATAGGGCAAGGAGGAATAACATCTTGTAGGAGTGTGGAAGAGCCAGTTGTGAGTGTGGGGGAAGTTCGTGAGGCAGTGGGTAGAATGAAAGGGGGTAAGGCAGCTGGGATTGATGGGATAAAGATAGAAATGTTAAAAGCAGGTGGGGATATAGTTTTGGAGTGGTTGGTGCTATTATTTAATAAATGTATGGAAGAGGGTAAGGTACCTAGGGATTGGCAGAGAGCATGTATTGTTTCTTTGTATAAAGGCAAAGGGGACAAAAGAGAGTGCAAAAATTATAGGGGAATAAGTCTGTTGAGTGTACCTGGTAAAGTGTATGGTAGAGTTATTATTGAAAGAATTAAGAGTAAGACAGAAAGCAGGATACCAGATGAACAAGGGGGCTTTAGGAAAGGTAGGGGGTGTGTAGACCAAGTGTTTACAGTGAAACATATAGGTGAACAGTATTTGGATAAGGGTAAAAAGGTTTTTGTGGCTTTTATGGATTTGGAAAAGGCGTATGATAGGGTGGATAAGGGGGCAATGTGGCAGATGTTGCAGGTGTATGGAATAGGAGGTAGGTTACTGAAAGCAGTGAAGAGTTTTTATGAGGATAGTGAGGCTCAGGTTAGAGTGTGTAGGAAGTAGGGGGACTATTTCCCAGTAAAAGTGGGCCTTAGACAAGGATGTGTGATGTCACCGTGGTTGTTCAATATATTTATAGATGGGGTTGTAGGAGAAGTGAATGCGAGGGTCTTGGCAAGAGTTGTGGGGTTAAAAGATAAAGAATCAAATACAAAGTGGGAGTTGTCACAGTTGCTTTTTGCTGATGACACTGTGCTTTGGGAGATTCTGAAGAGAAGTTGCAGAGGTTGGTGGATGAATTTGGTAGGGTGTGTAAAAGAAGAAAATTGAAAGTGAATATAGGAAAGAGTAAGGTGATGAGGTTAACAAAAAGATTAGGTGACGAAAGAATGGATATCAGATTGGAGGGAGAGAGTATGGAGGAGGTGAATGTATTCAGATATTTGGGAGTGGACATGTCAGCAGATGGGTCTATGAAGGATGAGGTGAATCATAGAATTGATGAGGGGAAAAGGGTGAGTGGAGCACTTCGGAGTCTGTGGAGACAAAGAACCTTGTCCATGGAAGTAAAGAGGGGAATGTATGAGAGTATAGTTATAACAACACTCTTATATGGGTGTGAATCATGGGTGATGAATGTTGCAATGAGGAGAAGGCTGGAGGCAGTGGAGATGTCATGTCTGAGGTCAATGTGTGGTGTGAATATAATGCAGAGAATTCAGAGTTTGGAAATTAGGAGGAGGTGCGGGATTACCAAAACTATTATCCAGAGGGCTGAGGAGGGGTTGTTGAGGTGGTTCGGACATGTAGAGAGAATGGAACGAGACAGAGTGACTTCGAGAGTGTGTAAATCTGTGAAATCTGTGGTGGAGGAAGGGCGGGGTAGGGGTAGGGTAGGACTTCCAGCAAGCATGTGGAGCGTATTTGATAGGAGTGAATGGAGACAAATGGTTTTTAATACTTGACGTGCTGTTGGAGTGTGAGCAAAGTAACATTTATGAAGGGATTCAGGGAAACCGGCAGGCCGGACTTGAGTCATGGAGATGGGAAGTACAGTGTCTGCACTCTGAAGGAGGGATGTTAATGTTACAGTTTTATAACTGTAGTGTAAAGCACCCCTCTGGCAAGACAGTGATGGAGTGAATGATGATGAAAGTTTTTCTTTTTCAGGCCACCCTGCCTTGGTGGGAATCGGCCGATGTGTTAATAAAAAAAATAATATATATATATGGTGTGCGCTGGCATGGCAAGACGTGTGGCGGGCTAGCTGTGGGATTTTCAAGGATAAGTACTGATCAACGAGGCTGACCAGATCTAAGACTGAACAGGACTCAGTGTGAATACTTTGGGAAGATTCCAGTACAGTGAGAAAACATTACAGTGCATCGTTTCAACGCAAATACTGGAAATGATGTGCAGTTTGTGAAGGTTGGTGAGTGGTGGTAGTGTGGAAGATGGCCAGTGTGGGTGGGGGAGAATAAGGCCTACACTGTGTGCCGGCCAAGATTATCGTATATACAAACCTCGGAAATCTCTCATAAAAACATCTACCTCCAGCACCATGCGCCATGCTTCCAGTTAACCTAGAAATGATTACATGTCGATGCATGGAATAATTAGAGACATATGTTATGGAAAAACAATGTGTGGTTAATGTTAACGAGGGAGTGACCAGTGCCGCCTCCCCCACGCCACAGGGGAGAGGGAAGAGGCGCTGTGTGTAGGTGGTGAGGGAAGACACTGGTGTTCAACAGTGCACATACCCACATCGTTCATGACGTACATGGGAAACAAATAATGTTGTGTGTATTGTGTGTGTTGTGTGTATTGTAAGACAGTGTGAACAATATACAAGTGCAAAGTCCATGTGTAGTGTACTCCCTCACTCCTCTCCCTGGCGACCCCCACCCAACAACCTGCGCCTCCCCCACCCAACAACCTGCGCCTCCCCCACCCAACAACCTGCGCCTCCCTCACCTAAATCCCAGTGACACCCCTCAAGCCCTACCAGGCCACCACGGTCAAGTTCACTACCTTCCACGCACCTTACCCACCCAGCATGTCGTACTCCACTACAGTCTACTTAGCCAGATGAATGCCAGTCAGGAGGAAGCGAGCAGCCAGGGAAATGGCACGGCTGGCAATACTAGGAGAGGCAAGTGTCGGTCGTGTTTACAGCTTCGTTGTCTCAACTCTAATGGTTTCCTCCGTAAACATGGCAGCTGCCCGGGTTCAGGATGTCCTCCTGTGGACAGTGATGACCCAGAGCCACTTCAGGCACCTGAACCCACTCCAACAGATCTCATCTCATCAGATAATATCCTGGAAGCAATTAAAGCAACAGGTATCAGGACACTCACACATATTCCAAAGCAGCCCGTCCACACGCAGCTGGGAAACTTACGGACTTCTTAATAAAAGTAAACGATGGTTCTGCTATCCTAAATGCTCCACCAACCATCAAGGCATGGCACAACTTGCTACTTTTTGGCAATGTCTGCTTAGCTGTGCCGGAAAGAAGGGGAAAGAGGCTAGACTCAATGATCATTAAATCTTAAGAGACTTTCCTAGAGCTGATAACCTCATTCCCCTCCTTTAAAGTGCAGGCATTGTACTTCCCATTTCCAGGACTCAAGTCCAACTAAATCAATTAACTGGTTTCCCTGAATCCCTTCACAAAATGTTACCCTGCTCAAACTCCAACAGATCGTCATGTCCCAAAAACCATTCGTCTCCATTCACTCCTATCTAACACGCTCACACATGCTTGCTGGAAGTCCAAGCCCCTCGCCCACAATACCTCCTTTACCCCTTCCTCCAACCTTTTCTAGGACGACCCTACACCGCCTTCCTTCCCTACAGATTTATACGCTCTCCAAGTCATTCTACTTTGATCCATTCCTCTAAATGACCAAACCACCTCAACAACCCTCTTCAGCCCTCTGACAAATACTTTTAGTAACTCCACACCTTCTCCTAATTTCCACATTCCGAATTTTCTGCATAATATTTACACCACACATTGCCCTTAGACAGGACATATCCACTGCCTCCAGCCTCCTCCTCGCTGCAGCATTTGCAACCCATGCTTTACACCCATATAAGAGTGTTGGTACGACTATACTTTCGTACATTCCCTTCTTTGCCTCCATGGATAACGTTTTTTTGTCTCCACAGATACCTCAACGCACAACTCACCTTTTTTCCTTCATCAATTCTATGGTTAACCTCATCCTTCATAAACCCATCCGCTGACACGTCAACTCCCAAATATCTGAAAACATTTACTTCTTCCATAATCCCTCTCTCCAATGTGATATCCAATTTTTCTTTATTTAAATCGTTTGATACCCTTATCACCTTACTCTTATCTATGTTCACTTTTAACGTTCTACCTTTACACACTCTCCCAAACTCATCCACTAACCTTTGCAACTTTTCTTTAGAATCTCCCATAAGCACAGTATCATCAGCAAAAAGTAACTGTGTCAACTCCCATTTTGCATTTAATTCTCCAAAATTTAATCCCACCCCTCTCCCCAACACCCTAGCATTTACTTCTTTTACAACCCCATCTATAAATATATTAAACAACCATGGTGACATTACACATCCCTGTCTAAGACCTACTTTTACCGGGAAGTAATCTCCCTCTCTCCTACACACCCTAGCCTGAGCCTCACTATCCTCATAAAAACTCTTTACAGCCTTCAGTAACTTACTACCTATTCCATACACTTGCAACATTTGCCACATTGCTCCCCTATCCACTCTATCATATGCCTTTTCTAAATCCATAAATGCAATAAAAACTTCTCTACTTTTATCTAAATACTGTTCACATATATGCTTCACTGTAAACACTTGATCTACCCACTCTAAAGCCTACTTGCTCATCTGCAATCCTACTCTCTGTCTTACCTCTAATTCTTTCAATAATAACCCTGCCATACACTTTACCTGGTATACTCAGTAAACTTATTCCCCTATAATTTTTACACTCTCTTTTATCCCCCTTCCCTTTATATAAAGGAACTATACATGCTCTCTGCCAATCCCTAGGTACCTTCCCTTCTTTCATACATTTATTAAACAAAAATACCAACCACTCCAGCACTATATCCCCCCCTGCTTTTAACATTTCTGTCATGATTCCGTCAGTTCCAGCTGCTTTACCCCCTTTCATTCTACATAATGCCTCACGCACCTCCCCACACTCACATCCTGCTCTTCTTCACTCCTAAACGATGTTGTACCTCCCTGGCCAGTACAGTACAGTACAGTACAGTAAACAGGTGATATCACAATATGCAGAACAACCGTTATGAAAAAACAGAGAGTTTATTGAACATGGTGTGGCAGGTGTGGGCAAGTGTGGCAGGTGTTGGCAGGTGTGGCAGGTGTGGGCAGGTGTAGCAGGTGTGAGCCTGGGCGTCAGTGTCAATTTTGGGCAGGTGAGGACACTGATATTTGGCAGGTGGTGTGGGCAACAAAGGAGTGTACTTACCTTACAACCCTCGCAGGTGAAGGCACCAAAGTGGAAGCCAGCAGCTGGTTCCCCGCACACCTTACACAGCTGGTTCATCCTGACCAGGGAGACAACAGGCAGTTAGCAACAACACTGCACTAGCTGACCAATGACCAAATTAACTAAAATACATACTAATTAACTAAGTCTATGACCTATCAACTGTTTATGGGTCATTAAGCCCCATATAATGTCTCATAATAATAATAATAATAATAAATAATATGTTATCAATATATATATATATATATATATATATATATATATATATTGCTTATGCCATAAATCTGAGAAAATGTGAACCTAACAAAAAATATATATCATTGATTTTTAAATATATAAATTTTAACTGATCTATGATATATATTTAATAAAATTTGGCTCAAAAAATACGTTAGGTTAAGTTAACGTAGGTGAGGTTTCTAAGTTAGTGTAGGTGAGGTTTCTAAGTTAGGTTAGGTTAGTGTAGGTAAGGTTTCTAAGTTAGGTTAGGTTAGTGTAGGAGAGGTTTCTAAGTTAGGTTAGTTTAGGAGAGGTTTCTAAGTTAGGTTAAGTTAGTGTAGGTGAGGTTTCTAAGTTAGGTTAAGTTGGTGTAGGTGAGGTTTCTAAGTTATGTTAAGTTAGTGAAGGTGAGGTTTCTAAGTTAGATTAAGTTAGTGTAGGTGAGGTTTCTAAGTTAGGTTAAGTTAGGTTAGGTGTAGATGTTTCTAAGTAAGGTTAGTTAGTGTAGGTGAGGTTTCTAAGTTAGTTAGGTTAGTGTATGGTGAGGTTTCTAAGTTAGGTTAAGTTAGTGTAGGTGAGGTTTCTAAGTTAGGTTAGGTTAGTGTAGGTGAGGTTTCTAAGTTAGGTTAAGTTAGTGTAGGTGAGGTTTCTAAGTTAGGTTAGGTTAGTGTAGGTGAGTGTTTCTAAGTTAGGTTAGGTTAGTGTAGGTGAGGTTTCTAAGTTAGGTTAAGTTAGTGTAGGTGAGGTTTCTAAGTTAGGTTAGGTTAGTGTAGGAGAGGTTTCTAAGTTAGAGGTTTTAAGTTAGTTAGGTGAGGTTTCTAAGTAAGGTTAGTTAGTGTAGGTGAGGTTTCTAAGTTAGGTTAGGTTAGTGTAGGAGAGGTTTCTAAGTTAGGTTAAGTTAGTGTAGGTGAGGTTTCTAAGTTAGGTTAGGTTAGTGTAGGTGAGGTTTCTAAGTTAGGTTAAGTTAGTGTAGGTTACTAAGTTAGGTTTGGTCAAAAAAAAATTATATCATTGTCAGACCCATTGATCAGACCCTGATCCACCATGAGGCCTGGTCTCAGACCGGGCAGCGGGGGCGTTGACCCCCGAAACCCTCTCCAGGTAAACTCCTGGAAAAATATATCTGTAATTTTTTTTGGAAAAGTTCAATTTTTAAGGCAGTTCGGCCTATTAGGCACGATAACACACACACACACATAGGTGAGTACACACATACACACACAAACACACACACACACACATAGGTGAGTACACACACATCAACCTTCCTTTCATTTATGTAAATACATGACGTCATCTTTTTTCTCCTCCTCCTCCTCCTCCTCCTCCTCCTCCTCCTCCTCCTCTTCCTCTTCCTCATTTCTCAGGAATCATTAGTTGATGGATCGAAATAAATCAAGACTGGATATATTTAATATATTGGCGTTATTCTCTCTCTCTCTCTCTCACTGTCAAACACTACAGGCAACACAAGTGTGTTCTCTCTCTCTCACTGTCAAGCACTACAGGCAACACAATTGTGTTCTCTCTCTCTCACTGTCAAACACTACAGGCAACACAAGTGTGTTCTCTCTCTCTCACTGTCAAGCACTACAGGCAACACAAGTGTGTTCTCTCTCTCTCACTGTCAAGCACTACAGGCAAAACAATTGTGTTCTCTCTCTCTCTCACTGTCAAACACTACAGGCAACACAAGTGTGTTCTCTCTCTCTCTCTCACTGTCAAACACTACAGGCAACACAAGTGTGTTCTCTCTCTCTCACTGTCAAGCACTACAGGCAACACAAGTGTGTTCTCTCTCTCTCACTGTCAAGCACTACAGGCAACACAAATGTGTTCTCTCTCTCTCTCTCACTATCAAGCACTACAGGCAACACAAGTGTGTTCTCTCTCTCTCACTGTCAAACACTACAGGCAACACAAGTGTGTTCTCTCTCTCACTGTCAACACTACATGCAACACAAGTGTGTTCTCTCTCTCTCTCTCACTGTCAAACACTACAGGCAACACAAGTGTGTTCTCTCTCTCTCACTGTCAAATACTACAGGCAACACATGTGTGTTCTCTCTCTCTCTCACTGCCAAACACTACAGGCAACACAAGTGTGTTTTCTCTCTCTCACTGTCAAGCACTACAGGCAACACAATTGTGTTCTCTCTCTCTCACTGTCAAACACTACAGGCAACACAAGTGTGTTCTCTCTCTCTCACTGTCAAGCACTACAGGCAACACAAGTGTGTTCTCTCTCTCTCACTGTCAAACACTACAGGCAACACAAGTGTGTTCTCTCTCTCTCACTGTCAAACACTACAGGCAACACAAGTGTGTTCTCTCTCTCTCACTGTCAAGCACTACAGGCAAAACAATTGTGTTCTCTCTCTCTCACTGTCAAACACTACAGGCAACACAAGTGTGTTCTCTCTCTCTCACTGTCAAACACTACAGGCAACACAAGTGTGTTCTCTCTCTCTCACTGTCAAGCACTACAGGCAACACAAGTGTGTTCTCTCTCTCACTGTCAACACTACAGGCAACACAAAGTGTTTTCTCTCTCTCTCACTGTCAACACTACAGGCAACACAAGTGTGTTCTCTCTCTCACTGTCAAACACTACAGGCAACACAAGTGTGTTCTCTCTCTCTCACTGTCAAACACTACAGGCAACACAAGTGTGTTCTCTCTCTCTCACTGTCAAACACTACAGGCAACACAAGTGTGTTCTCTCTCTCTCACTGTCAAAACTACAGGCAACACATGTGTGTTCTCTCTCATCAAACTACAGCAACACGTGTCTCATCAAACACTACAGGCAACACAAGTGTGTTTCTCTCTCTCACTGTCAATCACTACAGGCAACACAAGTGTTTCTCTCTCTCACTGTCAACACTACAGGCAACACAAGTGTTTCTCTCTCTCTCACTGTCAAACACTACAGGTCAACACAAGTGTGTTCTCTCTCTCCACTGTCAAACACTACAGGCAACACAAGTGTGTTCTCCTCTCTCACTGTCAAACACTACAGGCAACACAAGTGTGTTCTCTCTCCCCACTGTCAAACACTACAGGCAACACAATGTGTTCTCTCTCCTTTACTGTCAACACTACAGGCAACACAAGTGTGTTCTCTCTCTCTCACTGTCAAACACTACAGGCAACACAAGTGTGTTCTCTCTCACTGTCAAACACTACAGGCAACACAAGTGTGTTCTCTCTCTCTCACTGTCAAACACTACAGGCAACACAAGTGTGTTCTCTCTCACTGTCAAACACTACAGACAACACAAGTGTGTTCTCTCTCACTGTCAAACACTACAGGCAACACAAGTGCGCGAAACACTGCAAACTCGAACCTCCGATCATTAACAAGGAAAGTTGGTTGGTTAATGGGGGTTTAAAACCTATCTACTACACTTTGGTCATCACCTTATTACTGCCAGACAAAAATACTTTAATACCTAAATTAGGGATTAAACTTTACTCTCAGTGTACATACACTGCCAGCAATACACCTCAGTGTATAAAGCTTTATCAAGTCATGTTTCACTCTGTGTAGAGCTTTATCAAGTCCTGCTTCACTCTGTGTAGAGCTTTATCAAGTCCTGCTTCACTTTGTGTAGAGCTTTATCAAGTTCTTTTCACTCTGTGTAGAACTTTATCAAGTCCTGGTTCACTCTGTGTAGAACTTTATCAAGTCCTGCTTCACTTTGTGTAGAGCTTTATCAAGTTCTGTTTCACTCTGTGTAGAACTTTATCAAGTCCTGCGTCACTCTGTGTACAGCTTTATCAAGTCCTACTTCACTCTGTGTACAGCTCTATCAAGTCCTGCTTCACTCTGTGTAGAGCTTTATCAAGTCCTGCTTCACTCTGTGTTGATCTTTATCAAGTTTTGTTTCACCCTGTGTAGAGCTTTATCAAGTTCTGTTTCAGTCTGTGTACAGCATTATCAAGTTCTGTTTCAGTATGTGTACAGCTTTATCAAGTCCTGCTTCACTTTGTGTAGAGCTTTATCAAGTCCTGCTTCACTCTGTGTAGAGCTTTATCAAGTCCTGCTTCACTCTGTGTAGAGCTTTATTAAGTCCTGCTTCACTCTGTGTAGAGCTTTATCAAGTCCTGCTTCACTTTGTGTAGAGCTTTATCAAGTTCTGTTTCACTCTGTGTAGAACTTTATCAAGTCCTGGTTCACTCTGTGTAGAACTTTATCAAGTCCTGCTTCACTTTGTGTAGAGCTTTATCAAGTCCTGCTTCACTCTGTGTAGAGCTTTATCAAGTCCTGCTTCACTCTGTGTAGAGCTTTATCAAGTCCTGCTTCACTCTGTGTAGAGCTTTATCAAGTCCTGCTTCACTTTGTGTAGAGCTTTATCAAGTCCTGCTTCACTCTGTGTACAGCTTTATCAAGTTCTGTTTCTACTCTTTGTAAAGCTCTATTAAATCCTGTTTCTACTCTTCGTAAAGCTCTATCGCGTCATATGAAGAATCAAACCGTGATAATGAAAATGCTATCAACAGCAAGAAAGATGAAGGAATAAAATGAAAGAATGACAGAGAAAGAAGAAAATAAAGATATAGAAGTCTCTATAATTAACTAAATCCTGGGTGCGCACCTTAGGTGACCCCAGACAGGTGAGTCTAAGCACTGACATCACGTCTTTCTATCCAAGAACGCGGCACTCCTATTCAGACTTATCCAAGGCTTACACGAACGATCCCCGTCTGTTTAGACGCATGTGAGGCTTAGACGAACGATCCCCGTCTGTTTAGGACGCATGAAGGCATAGACTAACGATCCCCGTCTGTTTAGACGCAAGACACACGAACGATCCCGTCTGTTTAGACGCATATGAGGCTTACACGAACGATCCCCGTCTGTTTAGACGCATGAGAGGCATAGACGAACGATCCCCGTCTGTTTAGACGCATGTGAGGCTTACACGAACGATCCCCGTCTGTTTAGACGCATGAGAGGCATAGACTAACGATCCCCGTCTGTTTAGACGCATGTGAGGCTTACACGAACGATCCCCGTCTGTTTAGACGCATATGAGGCTTACACGAACGATCCCCGTCTGTTTAGACGCATGAGATACATAGACGAACGATCCCCCGTCTGTTTAGACGCATGTGAGGCTTACACGAACGATCCCCGTCTGTTTAGACGCATGAGAGGCATAGACGAACGTTCTCCGTCTGTTTAGACGCATGTGAGGCTTACACGAACGATCCCCGTCTGTTTAGACGCATGTGTGGCTTACACGAACGATCCCCGTCTGTTTAGACGCATGAGAGGCATAGACTAACGATCCCCGTCTGTTTAGACACATGTGAGGCTTAGACGAACGATCCCCGTCTGTTTAGACGCATGAGAGGCATAGACGAACGATCCCAGTCTGTTTAGATGTATGAGGGGCATAGACGAACGATCCCAGTCTGATTAGACGTATGAGAGGCATAGACGAACGATCCCAGTCTGTTTAGACGCATGAGAAGCATAGACGAACGATCTCCGTCTCTTTAGACACATGAAAGGCTTAGACGAACGATCCCCTTGTGTTTAGACACATTCTGTACTGACAAGAATGTTTTCCGCCTAATTGATAAGTTTTAGACGTTCATCCAGGTCTGTTCGTCTGTCTAGGAATGTACGGAACGAACACGAACGCTTACGATCCTTAGGAGAACGCTGTTTATCTATCTAGTCACATCTGGAATTAATACGAACCTTTCATATCTAGCTTGCTACATCCGGAGTTCAGCCTTAGAGCTGCCTTCTTCGCCCTAAATCAACGCTATGGATTTAGGGTTGTCTAAGCGAAGCTGCGACGAGAGAAAAATAATGCTGGTCATTAAGTAAAATACGTGAACGGAACAACAAATCGTTCAGCATCAACCATTGTTGAAGCTGCAGCCTCGTAGATGCTGGGATTTGTAAACAAATCTCCACCAAACGTCTCTTCTACGATGTTGTCTTCCACTCCTGGAAACTATTTTAATCACCTGCAGTGGGACGGATCTTGTGTCTTCATTCATCCCAGGAAACTCTGGAAGCTATTCAATACTCAGTCCTAATGAATATTGCTTTGACAATGTGTGCGCACCTCTACTATTACGCGTTTGGGAAAATGACAAGTAATCTGCCAGGAAACACCTCATAAGTACAGTGAAATTAACCCAATCTCTTCTGAGATATCATGGAGCAATGACGTACAGGGTATCAGTTATTCACACCTTGTTTATGTTTGTAGTCTTCCCACTGAAACATATCAGACAACACTCGTCTTGTGTTGTTCCATTATGACGGCTCCTGCCACAACTCTAGTTTTGATCGTACCGTAAATACAGTTTTTCCATACATTCTTCCAGTCTTTAGGTGCCAGAACTGTTTTAAGTGTGAGTGTTCTTAACTGTCAGGCAGAGAAAAAGGTACAGTGCACAATTTTTTTTGTAAATACACCCATGTCAAACAGAAGAATATACATGCACTGCCTCCCCCCTCCCTCCTGTCATTTCTGCATGGGGCTGCACAAGCGAATATTAAAAGCTTGACTGATCTACGGGAAAGACTCTGGCATTGTTGAACGGATACGTATAACCTGCCCCAGAGAATTATATAATACCCAGCTACGAGCTCTTAATAAGTACGGGAATTATTAAGAGTGAAGACAACCTTGAATGTAAGGTACTTTCTGCGAGGGTAAAACCCTTCCTTATGTAAACACAGTGTCACCTACCTCTACTCCTGATTCTGGAATATCCTCACTTCGTAATCAATGGTCTCCAATCAGCCAGGTTGTGTCGGAGACTAAGTTATATATCACTAACAAATACTCAGTTTTGTGAGGACTTACAGAGGAGCCCACGTCGTTCCTCCATCATACACACACCGCCTCCGCTCATCCCACTTCTGAAGGAGAAGTCTATTCTAAGCGATTTGGGAAATCCCTCTTATGAAATAGTCATCATTGACGGAGTCTGTGAGAAACGAAGAGCCAGACTGTGTATAGCTGGTGTTTGAACACCACATTTCTTCATTTTCCTGTCCAGGCTGCACCCTCTCCTCTTCCTTCCATTGTCCACACTACACTTTCCTGTACCCAAACTACAGCATCTCCTCCTACAACTGTGAATTTATAGTCAGCATGGACCTCACTTCTTCCTCAGATTTTTATTTCTTTCAGTGGAACTGCTTTCCCACTTCTCGGAGAGGTATCTTCCTGCTAGTTGTACCTCTCTCCTTCCTCGCCATATAAACTGTTATTGCTTGTCTTGTTTATGTTGGTGTACGTTTCACCGCAACGTGTGGTTATTTTCACACACTCTAACGCCTCTCTTCACTTCTTTCCAATACACAGTATATATTCCATTGTGTCTTGGTGCCCACACAATTCCACTTCTGTATCTTTTCAGCTCTGAGCTGGCTCCTTATTCGTCAGTCGCTTCCTACCCATGCTGATATCTGAGGATACGAGATTGCGGATCGTGTTGCAAATATTGCTGATATTCAGCCAAGGGTTGAAAAATCTGCTGCTTAATATAAACAAATTGACTCTAGTGATGGGACGATCCTGTCATCAACTCTGGCTGCCAGACTCCAGTGATGAGACTGTCCTGTTATCAACTCTATCTGCCAGACTCGTGGTTCTAGTGAACTCCGTCCTCTCAAAGTTCCCATGGAGCGTCTACTGTACATATTAGACGTAACCAGTTAGCGACACATCTCTCCCGGTGACACATGGTAAATAGCCACTGTTACTCATGTGATGCACGACTGATACACTTCAACACTTCCAACACTTAAACATGATCGTCTTGCTGTCAGCATCATGGGAATTAATCCCGCCTATTACTAGACACTAAGTATGTCCTTATACGTCTGTCATGCCCAGGGCATCAATTAATGTATTCGAGTAGGCATGCTGGCTGACTGGTCGAGAGCAATCCAGATTCAATCTCACTCCAGAAGGTAAACAAGAAGTCCCAAGGCGTTCTTTATTTACCCATCCGGATTCGTGAGGATTCATGAACACCTGCTGGATTCAAGTCAGATTTGGAAGACATTTCGGTCCGTCCCAGACCATTATTAAACCAGCCTCGTGGGTTTATAATAGTCCAAGGGCTGAAACGTCGTCTAGAGTGTAATTTGCCAATAGTTTTAGCAAGGGAACTGTATTTTTTATTATTTTTTGAGAATAAACAGGAGAATTATTCATGAACACATGGCCTTATACCCAGCGTGAGTTTGGAATCTTTCGGTGCTATATGGAAAAAAAATTACACCTGAGGTGCTATCACGGGGATATTGGATCTTGTGTATAGGTGGCAGAGAGGCGAAAGTGACATGCAGAAGCGAGTGGACCAGCCACACTTACCAGCGTGGTAAATATTTACTGTTCACACCTCGGGCATAAGAGGTGGTCAATGGTGCTCTACCTACCCTCCTTACCTTACTCTCCCTCCCTTACTCTCTCTTTATCAAGAGCTTCCCTATTCTCCCTTCTTACTCTAGCAGACGTCACTAGTGTTACCATGCCTCTGAGATATCAATGAAGAAGACGATTTGGAAGAATAAGAATGAAGGAGGAAGAGGAAGGTAAACATCCCAGAATAATTCACTAAAGACAGTATGGGTTATTTCCGCTGGGGTTCTTAGATAATCTTAGTGAATCACAACAGCTCACTGTTGGGCAAACAGAGGCAGCAGGTGTCACAACACTTGCCCATGCATTACTTCCTGCCCGGGACGCCACTCACAACAGTCCACTAACACTCAGGTACCTATTCTACTATCATCCAGGTGCCTATTTAGTCTTAAGTGAACAAGGGCATCAGATGTAAGAAGAATTGCCCATACGTCTTGTCCCGCCCAGGATGCCCCTCACAACAGTCCACTACCACTCAGGTACCTATTTAGTCGTAGGTGAACAAGGGCAGTAGACATAAGGAGACTTGCCCATACGTCTCGTCCTACTCAGGACGCCACTCACAATAGCTCCCTAACATTCCGGTACCTATTTACTGCTAGGTGAACAAGGGAAGCAGGTGTAAGGAGACTTAAATCACACAATCTCAGACTTACAGCTTTACGAAGCTTTTTATCACCCGGATACAATACCCTGAAACACAAAATTCAAAACAAGCTTTTACCGTAGCTGCCCATGGAAGAACTGTATCAAGTAATAATCCCCTTGAAAAAAAAACTACACAGAGGAAAATATAAAGTATAATATGGAAGAGAGTATAATGAGAGGCAAGGAGCACGGGATCTCTCAGCATCGGTCGTGGAGAAAAGATCCTTTACGTTTCTCCTGCCAGAATTCTTCCTGTTCGCGACATTTCTGGTAAATAGGAATCTCAGGACCTTCAGCCACGTTTGCAGTGTTCTCTCCTTGTCGAGTTTCCCCCACTTCTTTTTATCTCCTGATTTTTTTTATGTTTTCTGTGTAAGCAGAGAGCCAAGGCGGAGTGTGTGAGAGCTCTTTGCTTCCTCCTCAGTGTCTGAGACACTCTAAACACTCTCTCTCTCTCGCTCTCTCTTAAAGAGTCATTTGCTTTTCTATCCTAAGACTCACACGCTTTGATAATCTAGACAGAAATAGATGGTTCCTATCTACAGATAGCCTCGGTGTCATTTGCTGTGTCTGTTCCATGTACTCCCATGCCTACTCGACAGATGAGTAGGCATGGGAATACATGGGAACCACCAAAATATTGACCTTTGAGTCACTCTACGCTGGGACACAGCACTCCTGAGTCACTCTACGCTGGGACACAGCACTCCTGAGTCACTCTACGCTGGGACACAGCACTCCTGAGTCACTCTACGCTGGGACACAGCACTCCTGAGTCACTCGACGCTGGGACACAGCACTCCTGAGTCACTCGACGCTGGGACACAGCACTCCTGAGTCACTCGACGCTGGGACACAGCACTCCTGAGTCACTCTACGCTGGGACACAGCACTCCTGAGTCACTCTACGCTGGGACACAGCACTCCTTATTGATAGCTCCATTACCTCACAACCAAAGCACGCTGGTTCAGTCACGAACTAATTAAGACGTGTGACCCAATCTTACGCCAGTTAACCCTGTTGACCTAGCATTAAACGGGTACCTGAGTACTAGTCTACTGTTATGGATGGAATCTTCAGAAGGGTGAGATGCAGAGGCAAGTCTCCTAACACCTGTTAGCCTTTCTTCACCTTAACCTAAACAGGTGTCTGGATTATATTGCAAGTGATAGAGTTGAGCTTTCCAGTGAGCTGAAGCAGGATCATTGAGCTTCATCCGCAAGTTTAACAATGTACATAAAGTTCACTGGTACAAAACATTTGGAACAAAACATTTGGAATCATTCACATCGATCCCACACATCAGAGAGGTGACTAAAGACTACATTTCGGTCTATCCAGAACCATTATCAAGTCAGAAGTCTTAAATTTGAATCAGTGACACCCAAACACCGCCTTTTGTCCACAAGAAAAACATGTGATCCTCTTGAACCTGCACACGAACACGTTTCAAACTCACATCAAAACACTTGAACCCTTTGCAAGAGGATTTAATTGTTTTTCATGCACGGCCATATCGTTTCTCCTCCCAGTTGCTGACCTCTTATAAAAGCCACCCAAACCGATCCCATGTTTAGAGAAATGCGTTCCAATCCTTGTTAATCCTCCTTGATTAAACACAGGCTACGTTTGAGCGGGTCACCCCCACCCTCCTTACCGTCTTGGGTATCCTGCCTCACCTTATTCAGGTGCTTATGGTCACTCCTCAACACACATTCTCTTACTTTATACTCCTAAATTAATTTGAACCCAGACAATTTACTCTACGCCGCTGTCAGTCATTGATGAATGTTATATATATGCACAACTGTAGCGAAAATAAGCAACATAAAATATACAATTAGTAATAGAGGAGGAAAAATTTATACAGAACTCAGGGCTGTCAATTTGAACTGTCTTCAGAGATTAAATTTGTCCAATAATCAGTCCGGGTTAGCGTTATAATCACACAGGCTTAATAACAATAATAATAAAATATAAAAGAAGCAAGCCGATAAATAAGAAGTGCAGAGCAGTATGGGTACTGAAAGACTGGCACTAATGCCAGGCACTCAGGCACATAAATTCCCACAATTACTCATTAAAATGAGTGTTTAAGGCACGGTAATGAGTATTAAATGCAGTGTATAGTACCGCAGCTGTACTATACACGGTATAGTACCGTAGCTGTACTATACACGGTATAGTACCGTAGCTGTACTATACACGGTATAGTACCGTAGCTGTACTATACACGGTATAGTACCGTATCTGTACTATACACGGTATAGTACCGTATCTGTACTAAACACGGTATAGTACTGTAGCTGTACTATACACGGTATAGTAACGTAGCTGTACTATACACCTGTTGCGAAACGAAGTTAAACGAGTAAATAAAGGAACGACCTTGCAGCACAAACAGGATAAAAAGTTAGTGTTTATAATTTATAGGGCCACCAGAATACATGTTGTATTGTTCCAGCTCACTGCTGGAAGCAGGACTCTTGCAGCTCATGGAGTCATAGCCCTTAATACCCAACAACAACCTCCCATAATACTGTATTAAACACTTGGTTATTTCATTCTCAGGTGTATGTATCTTTAGTGTATGTTTGTGTGGTATGGAAGTGGTGTAGTTATGTATGTCTGGTGCACTTTGGCAAGGAAATGTACATTATGATGGTAGGTGATGGGGGTGGTAGGTAATGGTGGTAGGTGATGGGGGTGGTAGGTGAGAGTGGTAGGTGATGATGGCGGTGGGTGATGGTAATGGCATATGATGGTGGTGGCAGGTGACAGCAGTAGCAGATAATGGTGGTGGCAGGTGATAGTAGTGGTAGTAATGGTGGTGGCAGGTGATAGTAGTGGTAGTAATGGGGGTGGCAGGTGATAGAAGTGGTAGTAATGGGGGTGGCAGGTGATAGTAGTGGTAGTAATGGGGGTGGCAGGTGATAGTGGTAGTAATGGTGGTAACTGATACTCCATGACACGTGTTTATACAGGTATAGTACAAGGCCACATCAAGCACCTCCACATTGTAAAAAAAAAAAAAAATCATTGGTTTGAAGGAATCACAAAACCCGAAATACAAACTAGACTTTTTTTAGAGGTCAAAGAAACGCATCTATATTTTTTGCATATTTTTCTAGTTCAGGAATGTATCCACATGCATATATATATATATATATATATATATATATATATATATATATATATATATATATATATATATATATATATATATATATATATATGCGAGTTGGGAAATAATTTTAATGAGGTTTTTCAACATTTTATAAAGCTTCAGCGAGCCGTAAAACGAAAAAGCTTATCACAGGTTCTTTGCAGTCTTTGCAATGAGGCTTACTTAATCCCCATTCCCACAGGCTTCCCCAAAGAGGCTTAGTGCACAGGAAGGGCTTTTTTCCCTCGCCACCAAGGGGAAGCTTCCTCTTCCCCCGAAGTTGGCTTCGTTTGTACAGTTTTTGAGTCTGGATGACTGAACAGGACACAGAGATGTGGACAACTTCCTGTTGCCTTAACAGGCTTCATTTAGACGTCTGAGACAAACCTTGGCACCACCTTGTAACCTTGAAGTGCTGGCAACGAGCCATCACTCAGAACCCCTACCTTACCCCTACCCCAAAATCTTCCCCTCACCCCTCCTCCCTCCCTCTTCTCACTAGCCCCTCACATTCTAAGTACATGTTAGACAATTTCAAGAAACAACGTGTCTCTACCTTCCAGAACATCCTCTCAAAATCAATCTTTTTTTTCTCTCACTTTACTGACATTCCTCGTGGACCCTGATGTCTCACTGTCGACCAGAGTAAAAACAAAGATACACGCTGGGTCTTTGAAGAGTCTTGAGCTAGAGTAAGACACAGCGACGCTGGTATGTGATTCGCCTGTAAAAAACTGCATTTGTGGTCACAGTGGTGGCCCATGCTAACCTTCCTATGGTGTACAGAAATATATCTAGTTGGATAAATCTTATTAAGAGTCAGTTGGCCTGTGAATTTTAAGAGCTTTTACAAGACACCTCCTGTCCCTGTTCACCTATCAGTAAAATAGGTACCAGGGTGTTAGCTGACTGGTGTGTGTCGCATCCAGGGGACACAATAGACTTAAGTTACCTGAAATGCTCTGCATAACAAGGGGCTTTCTGTAATGTCACTGATGTCAGCTATGATCTGTGTATGCTGTATATGTACTTGTAGAAATAAAGATTATTATTATTATTATTATTATTATTATTATTATTATTATTGAGAACTGTTGGGACCCCGGAAGAAATCCTACGAAGCCGGATGAGAAGTCCATCACACCGCTACCAGTCTAGCCACCTAACAAGTGGACAACCAGTTAGTGTATAAGCGATACATTCTACGCCTAACATTAAAAATACCTTAATCCCCAAATGAGGATTAATACAGTCTCCTAATAAATACACACCTCTGAGATACACACCTCTCGGTGTACATACAATGAGAAATACACCAATAACCCGCACATAGAAGAGGGGAGCTGACGACGACATTTCGGTCTGGCTTGGACCATTTACAAAGTTAGTGTGACTTTGTAAACTGTCCAAATCGGACCGAAACGTCGTCCTAAGCTCCTCTCTGCTATGTGCGGGTTATTTGTGTGTTGTTCAAGTCAGGAGAGATAGCTCCTGCTGCATATATACTGAGATATACACACCACTAGGTGTATATACCAAGGCAGTAACATCACAGACCGGTATTAAATAGTTACCCTGGGTGGTCGAAGCCATAATTGACCATGGGAGGTCAAGATGGTTATTTTCACGGCAAGGTAAGCATAGTAATGACTCAGCCAGCATCGTTCATACACCTGGATGATCTTCCCGGACAACCTGATACGCCTGGTACCTGGATGATAGGGCCGGAGACTACGTGCTAGGCTAGTTACCTGCATGATCGCGCCAGAAACCATCTCCTACGCTAGTTACCTAGATGATCGCGCCAGAAACCTCCTATGCTAGTTACCTGAAGTAGCCTAGCGGCGATGAACCTGCCAGGGAAAGACTGAGAGCCGAGGATTTTAGAGTCCACATCGAGGCTGTCTGCTAAAAACTGTCTGCTTCTATCTACGTTAAGGACTATATCGATGTGTTTGAGGCAAGGATAGTATATTTATTTCACAACTAACCTAATGGTTGTTTTATTTGATTGGTTTAAAACCTATCCACTTCATAACGGTCATTATGGCTGCATATTACCAGTAAAGAATATGTTGGGTAAAAGGACACATGTGCAACACTTGGGCATCTTTGAGGAAACGTTTCGCCACACAGTGGCTTCATCAGTCCATACAAAGGAGAATGGTGAAGAACAAGAGGAGTTTGAGGTAATCAGTCCCTTAGCCTTGAGTCGATGTAATCAGTCCATCAATCTTGAAAAGAATACAGCATATGTATGTATAATGTTGGCCAAGACCAGGGTCCTGGCACGGGTCTTAATCTTGCGATGACCCGTCTCTGGCTCCCGAAGGAGAATGGAGTCTTCAATGTTGCAGCATTTGCTTCAGTAAGCACACCCTCAGGAGTGTGCTGACCATCTGCAGGAACTTGCTCTGTTGTTCCGCGGAGTTGACTGTGTTGCAAATAATATACGTGAATGCCTTGGTGAATGGCACGAGATCTTCCCTGGTGAGGGACTGCGTTGGCAGTGGGTTCGAGGCGGTGGATATTATCTGGGCTGTTGTGGTCTTTGGGGGCTGTTTAGGGTTGGTTTTCTTCATTGTGCGCACCGTGGTCTGCTGCTGTGTGCCAAGTTGGGTATCCGCTATCTGCTGTTGAGGTGCAGACATAGCCAGGGGAGCCTGCATAGCGGCTGTGCCGGGCAAGGAGTGCCTGCGATGCCGTGTTATGGCCGGTGATGGCTCGTGTAGTGCCGTTTGCTGATTGCGTTGACCAGCTGTTCCCTGATGGCACCGCTTGTTCCTTATTCCTTTGTTTCTTCGTTGAGGTAGAGGGGCAGGAGGCTCCTGCCCATGACGCCAGGTTGAGGCTTCGAGGGTCGGAAATTCCTCGGCATTGAGTTGGGTGGCCTGATGAGAGTTCTGCAGTGTGGCAGGATTCTCTGCGCCAATCGTCTGCTGAGAGTGATACTCTGCCGTAGCCTGCTGCCTCGTTGTTGGCGTCTTCCAGACCCCATGAATTCTGGCGAGCCTCTCGGGGCATCGAGGGTTCCAGGCATAGTGTTTCTGCCTGCAGTTCGGGCATCATGGAGTGGATGGCGATGTATTTTTTCAGCTTGGTGATGTAGCCCTCGGTAGGGTGGCGCTGGCTACAGACACCAGACGTAGGTGGTGTCACATTTGACAAATGTGGAAGTAGGTCGTGCCTAAAGGTTAGGCAAGTGAAGAATTCCCTGTATTAAGATCCCAAGATGTTGCTGTGTCTGACAGGAATATTGATAAATAGAGAACCGACAAGTTGATAAATTAGACACATATGCAACACTCGGGTATCTTTTTTGAGGAAACGTTTCGCCACACAGTGGCTTCATCAGTCCTTATCACTTTCTGCTTTGTATTGGACTGATGAAGCCACCGTGTGGCGAAACGTTTCCTTAATAAAGATTCCCATATGTTTCATGAGTGTTTCAATCTTCAAAAAGACACATGTACAACTAATGCGACATTTTTATTGTGGCAACGTTTCGCTCTCCAGGAGTTTTGTCAAGCCGTTACAAACATTACAAAGAAACAGAGGGTATATATAATTAGTGATGTATCGGATATCCGCATCCGCATAACATCCGCACAATTTCTTACTCCGCATCCGCAAAATAAGTAAGACATCCTCATACACATCCGCATCCGCTTATATCTAAATTTTCACATCCGATACATCTCTAATATATATATAGGTATATAGTGAGGTGCAAGGTATAATATAATCATTGTAGATAGTAGTAGTAATACTAGTAGTAGTGGTATTTGTGATAGTAGTAGTAATAATAATAATAATAATAATAATAATAATAATAATAATAATAGTAAACTTTATTTACTACAAGCAACTGTATAAGGTATACAGACCATATATATGACATACTACTATATAGAAAGCCCCTTGTTATGCTGAGCATTTCCCGCATATCAGGTCAGTTTTGCCACCAGGTGCGACCCACACCAGTCGACTAACACCCAGGTACCTATTTTACTGCTAGGTGAACATGGACAGCAGGTGTCTTAAGGAAACAAGTCCTAATGTTTCCACCCGTACCGGGGATCGAACCAGGGACCTCAATGAGTGAGCTGAGCGAGCTAGCACTCAGCTCACACATTCTTGCTAATACCTCAGAGATGAAGCTGGCTTTATTATGTTTGTCTTAGAATAATTGGCAGCTACTACTACCACAAGTACTACTGCTACTACTACAAGTACTACTACTACCTACAACGATTATATTATGCCTTGCACCTCACTCTAATACATGTATATATCCTGTGTCCATGTATTGTTTGCAACGGCTTGAATTAAGCTCCTGGAGAGCGAAACGTTGCCACAATAAAAATGTCACGTGTGTCCTTTTATCTACCATATTGTGAGTAATTCTAGCAACATTATTAGTCAAGGATACTTTAGTCCTTGCTTTAAGAGTATACATATAAAGATATATACTCCTTTAGGGATATACATGCCGATGTATACACATCAGATGATAAGACACTTGCGCAACATTTGGAAACGTTTCGCCAGCCTGTGGCTTCTTCAGTCCAATGCAGAGAAACAGTGGAAGATGAGAAGGAGTTTGAGGTAATCAGTCCCTCAGGCTGGAGTATATCACAACCCACACTTTAGACTTTATACTACGTTTCGGTCCTTTCCTGGACCGTCGTCTAGTCAAAGGTGAGAAATACAAGAGTAATCCAAAACTCTCTCCTTTCTCTCACAGTAGAAACCATCGGGCCGCGGGGGCGTTGACCCCCGAAACCCTCTCCAGGTATACTCTCCAGGTATACTCTCCAGGTATACTCTCCAGGTATACTCTCCAGGTATACTCTCCAGGTATACTCTCCAGGTATCGTTGGAATTCATTTATATCATGAGGATTAGTTGAAAACACATCCACTAAAGTTGGTTTGGTAATAGATTAGATTTTTAGATCATGTCACCCAAGTTGCTGGTTTATTGTGCACCTCATGACGGGTCCAGGAAAAAACACTCACAGGAAAATGTCGAAGGAAAAAAAAGGCACTGAGAAAAGGTCACCCTCATAACCATCCTGTAGAGGGTAGGGCAACAGTGTATGGATACACAATAGGCCTAGCAACTAGGCCCCCAGAAAGGTTAACAGGAGTACATCTGGATTTATATCTACAGTTCACTTATCTGATACAAGCAAATTTAGGAAATTTGCTTAATATATCTAATATCTTATTTTCCTTAATAAGATATCTTGACAAATCACCTAGACTATTATACTGTCTATTGGTTTGGTAATAGAGTTGTGGATGAGTGGAACAAACTCCCGAGTACCGTCATAGAAGCAAAAACCTTGTGTAGCTTTAAAAGTATGTTAGACAAGTACATGAGTGGGTGTCAGACCTGCGTAGCATAGGTCACTAGGCCTCTTTGCAGAGCCCTCCTTTCATTAGTGTTATGCCCAAAAGGGGTAAATTAATACTGAAGGTGGAATGGGATACTGACGCATGGGGAGGTGGGAACAGAAACGACCATGGGTATTTGGGAATGGATCTTAAGGATGGGAAAGGAAGCAAGAGTGAAAGGAAGAAGTTACAGGTAAGAAGAGAAAGGGGTAGGGAAAGGAATGGTGGGTAGGGGATGGGAGGGTAGAGGAAGAGGGTGGGGTATTTAGGGAAGGTGGTGGGTTGGGCTAGCACCCTAGAGGAGGTGGGTTGGGGGTAGAAGGTGGGGGTAGTAGTGAAGATGGTACCTAGAGAGGTCGTAGGTCATGGTCCTCACCCACCCCCACCTGCTGCTGCTGCTGCTGCTGCTCCTGCTGCTGTTACTGCTGCTGCTGCTGTTGTGCTGTTACTACTGTTATTGCTGTTACTGCTGCTGATAATGCTGCAGTTCTTGCTGTACATCCCCCTCTATTCCTCTCTCTCTCTCCCGCTCACAATCCACATTTTTCTCTCCCTCCACGACTGTACAAGACCATGTTCCTTCTCTTCATGTTCTCCGCCACACCCACGCCTGTCGAAGTCACCGAAGGAGGTGTTCCAGCAGCAGCTGCAGCCCACCACCCACTCCAGCTGCTGAAGAAGGAGTAAGATGGAGGACTTCACCCCTGAGACCACTCCAGAAGCTCTAAAAGGTATCCCAAAGAGCTCCTTATCACCCTCCATCCAGCTCTCTACTTCCAGAGAAGCGAGAGAATTCTTATTCCCGTTCAGAGTGCTACCTCTCTCTCTCTCTTTCGTATATATATATATATATATATATATATAACCCATCCAGCAGGGATGTGACCCATCTAGCAGGGATGTGACCCCTCCACATCACAAATAACTAAACAAAATACTCTGTGTTTGTTCCCAACTAAGTAAATTTTTCACCCGAGTGCCGAGTGTTTTTGTTGGCTGTTGTTAACGTCAGTCTGGTGTTATTGTTACTACCTCACCACTTTATTAGAAGTCCAATTTCTAATATATTAATTTTTTTTTCAGGAACTTTCGTGGGTCCAATTTCTGATATACTAAATAAATTTTAGAAAAAAATATATAAATCTGGGAGAAAACATATATAACAGAGTCAGCTTTTTCATATATCTGACGATGTTTCGAGCATTAATGAACATGATAAAGCTATGAAACTGTACATAAGTGTTTTTCCACATGATAAAGCTATGTTTAGGTCGAAACGTCGGTGTGCGCATTTCCGTTCTTTCTGCTGTTGTATTCGGCGATGAATTCAAAAGGTGAACTGCCAATAACATCATCATTTTCACTCATCTTCATCATCATCATTCATCAACTTCATTATCATTCTCCTGAACCAGCTGCCTTCTCACCACCGTCAACAAACAAAAGAAATCAGTATTCTAGTGGAGGAGGAACAGGTGGTGTTCAGCTGTCGTAGGGAGGGAGGGAGGGAAGTGAATAGGTGGGAGGGAAGGCGAGGGAGGGAAGTGAATAGGTGGGAGGGAAGGCGAGGGAGGGAAGTGAATAGGTGGGAGGGAAGGCGAGGGAGGGAAGTGAATAGGTGGGAGGGAAGGCGAGGGAGGGAAGTGAATAGGTGGGAGGGAAGGCGAGGGAAGGGAAGGGAAGCTAGAGAGGATAGGAGAAGAAAGGGAAGAAGGAAAGACGGAGGGAAAATAGATATAAAGAAGAATACCGTGACTGGAACAACACACACACATAACTCGCATGTAGGGGGAGGGAAAAAAGCTCATGACGACGTTTCGGTCAGACTTGGACCATTTATAAGTCAGAGCGAAACGTCGTCATAAAGTTCTCTTTCGTATATGTGGGTTATTTGTGTATTGAAAGAGATATGGGGGTGTTTAGAGGAAAGTGGACAGAATACTATAGAATAAGAGTGGCATAGACGCACAAGAGTAAAAGAGAAAGATAAACGAGGAGTGGGAGAGGAAACTAAAGAGAAGTACATAGAGAAAGAAGGAAACAATTCTCTGGGGGTTCTTAGCTACAGACAGGACGGCCTTCAGAGCGCATCTTCAGTCCCAAGACACCAGCAACTCTGCTATCTGGGAGATCAAGACACCAGAGTCCGGCAACAGCATCCCGGAAGCAGCCACTTGGATAAAATTTTATTATGGAGGTTTTTTATGGTTCCTAGGCAACGCTAGACCAAATAATATTTTGTTTATAATCTTCTGGAGACTCGTGAGGCGTAGTTTTGAGAATTTATTTTGTTTTCAGTGAGGTGGGTATGGGGTTGGTAGTAACGGGATCAGCAAATAGCAGTGTTGGAAGTAGCGAGGTTCCAGTGGGAGCCTCTGCTAGGGAAAGTCCGGCTAAATTAGTCATTCATGTTTCATAAAGAGAAAGTTGAGTACACACACACACACACACACACTACAAAAAGCCCAGTGTATACCTGGAGTATACCTGGAGAGGGATCTGGGGGTCAACGCCCCCACGGCCCGGTCTGTGACCAGGCCTCATGGTGGATCAGGGCCTGATCAACCAGGCTGTTACTGTTGGCCGCACGTAAACCGACGTACGAACCACAGCCCGGCTGGTCAGGTACTGACTTTAGGTGCCTGTCCAGTGCCTGCTTAAAGACAGCCAGGGTCTATTGGTTATCCCCCTTACGTATGCTGGGAGGCAGTTGAACAGTCTTGGGCCCCTGACACTTATTGTGTTGTCTCTTATCGTGCTAGTGGCACCCCTGCTTTTCATTGGGGGATGTTGCATCGCCTGCCGAGTCTTTTGCTTTCATAGGGAGTGATTTTCGTGTGCAAGTTTGGTACTAATCCCTCTAGGATTTTCCAAGTGTATATGATCATGTATCTCTCCAGCTACTACAAGTACTTCACACACAGGAGCTGTGATTCAACCCCTGCAACCACATATAGATGAGTACACACACAGTTATTCTTGCCTCTAACTCCTGCAGTATCTCTCATGCTAGTTAGTACGCTATCAAAGCAGTTATTACCTAGTAAGGAATATTTAACCTAATCTAACCTAACCTAATTTTACCTAACCTAACCTAAAATATAGACAATAATATTGGCAGAATTTTGGGAAACGTTGAGAAATTGACGCTGGATATTCGTAAAAAAAAAACCTAGCTAAATAAGGATACTTTGAATTTAGGTAGTAATTGATGCGATACAATATCAGCATTTTTTGAAAATTTGAGTCAGAGATTATAGAGTATAATTCACTTACCCAAAGAGAGAGAGAGAGAGAGAGAGAGAGAGAGAGAGAGAGAGAGAGAAGAGAGAGAGAGAGAGAGAGAGAGAGAGAGAGAGAGGGTTGTAAGAACATAACAAAGAAGGAACACTGTATAATAAATAATTTGCCTGAAATACAGATCCTATAATTTATATTTTAAGGTTAATATTCTATAATCGATGCTTCATCTGAAGTAAGTCTGGCTTCTATAACTGATAATACTACTAGAATGCGGCATCTATAACTCAAGCATCATAAGGATATCAAGACGTGTATAATCTAACGTGCCAAGAAATCTTCTATAATTACACCTCTACGATGTTATAGGTCTGGAAGCACCAGACAAGTATCTTAATAAAATACATGAGCAAGTTTGTGTATCATTATTGTGTCTTATTCTGCTTGTATGGTATACCATCGGTATGGTATACCATCGGTATGGTATACCATCGGTATGGTATACCATCGGTATATATTAGTGAATGTTTATTAATTCCTGGTACATTATCCGAATGACGTTAAAGTTGCAAGAAAGCTTTTAATGCGACAACGTTTCGCTCTGTGTGGAGCTTTCGGTAAAGCTCTACACAGGGTGAAAAGTCGTCTCCCAAAACGTTTGTTTTACAAGACATTTTCTTGTGTATTGATCCAGACATATTGTGAATTTTTATTCCTTATGCATTTACTTCAAGAGGTTGAGCCTCAGGTAATCTATTGGAATTAGGATAAATCCTCGTGTTAGAAGACACTGTCTTCTATCCCGCTAGTTGCTAGGCCTTTAGTGTATCCATATGCTCTTGTGGAGGGAAGGCGGGGTAGGTGTCTGCCTAGGAAAGGTTAGAGGGAGGGGGTAAAGGAGGTTTTGTGTGCGAGGGGCTTGGACTTCCAGCAAGCGTGCGTGAGTGTATTTGATAGGAGTGAATGGAGAAAAATGGTTTTTAATACTTGACGTGCTGTTGGAGTGTGAGCAAGGTAACATTTATGAAGGGATTCAGGGAAACCGGCAGGCCAGACTTGAGTCCTGGAGATGGGAAGTACAGTGTCTGCACTCTGAAGGAGGTGTGTTAATGTTGCAGTTTTATAACTGTAGTGTAAGCACGCCTCTGGCAAGACAGTGATGGAGTGAATGATTAAAGTTTTTCTTTTTCGGGCCACCCTACCTTGGTGGGAGACGGCCGATGTGTTAAAAAAAAACTAATTTAACCTAGCCACTCCGGTGGTAAAATCTAAATCTAATCTGACCTCTTTCCTGGCGAACCCACCCACCCAGGAAGCAGCACCTAGCTGTGGGCAGTGCCTTGGGCCTGACTAGCAACCCAAGAGATACAACAGTCACTAAGATAGAGTGAAAAACTAGTAACGACAACATAAGTAAAGGCTTCGTTACAACGGCCGCTGCACTATTCTCACCAGAGAGAGAGAGTTATCATTTGCTAAGACGTCCGCAGAGAAAATCGTGATGTTAAGGGACACGGGTACTAATCAAAGGTTAGTTCCCTGGGAATTACTTGAGTGTACCCCAAAGTCGTACACAGGTGAGGAGGATGTACTTATGGGATTAAGAGTAGAACCAAAGGTGTCACTGCATTTTGTGAACTTTGAGAGGGGATTTGTGTGTGTACTCACCTAATTGTACTCACCTAATTGTGGTTGCAGGGTGTCGAGACTCAGCTCCTGGCCCCGCCTCTTCACTGATCGCTACTGGGTCCTCCCTCTCCCTGCTCCATGAGCTTTATCATACCTCTTAAAGCAATGTATGGTTCCTGCCTAGACTACATCACTTGCTAGACTATTCCACTTCCTGACTACTCTGTGGCTGAAGAAATACTTCCTAACATCCCTTTGACTTATCTGAGTCTTCAACTTCCAATTGTGACCCCTTGTTTCTGTGTCCCATCTCTGGAACATCCTGTCTCTGTCCACCTTGTCTATTCCCCGCAGTATTTTGAAATGTCGTTATCATGTCTCCCCTAACCCTCCTGTCCTCCAGTGTCGTCAGGCCGATTTCCCTTAACCTTTCTTCATAGGACATTCCCCTTAGCTCTAGAACTAGCCTTGTTGTAAACCTTTGCACTTTCTCTAATTTCTTGACTTGCTTGTGTGTATGTGTGTGTTAGGGATGTATCGGATGTGAAAATTTAGATATCCACGGATGCGGATGTATATGAGGATGTCTTACTTATTTTGTGGATGCGGATGTAAGAAATTGTGCGGATGTTCCGCGGATGCGGATGCGGATATCCGATACATCACTAGTGTGTGTGTGTGAGTATGAGTGTGTGTATGTATGAGTGTGTGTGTGTACTCACCTAATTGTGGTTGCACGGGTCGAGACTCAGCTCCTGGCCCCGCCTCTCCACTGATCGCTACTGGGTCCCTTCTCTCCCTGTTCCCTGTGTGTGTGTGTACCTGGTTGTTGCACACATCATGACTGTGTGTGTACCTGGTTGTTGCACACATCATGACTGTGTGTGTACCTGGTTGGTGCACACATCATGACTGTGTGTGTACCTGGTTGTTGCACACATCATGAGTGTGTGTGTACCTGGTTGGTGCACACATCATGAGTGTGTGTGTACCTGGTTGGTGCACACATCATGAGTGTGTGTGTACCTGGTTGGTGCACACATCGTGACTATGTGTGTGTCTCACGAAATCGTAATGACACGATTGCAAACAAACCATACCACGGGTGGGGTTCGAACCCACGGTCAGAGAGTCTCAAAACTCTAGACCGTCGCGTAAGCCACTGCTCCAGCTAGCTTCAATAAGATTCATCCAACTAGGTATATATCTACACCATAGGAAGGTTAGCATAGGCACAACTGTGTCCACAAATGCAAGTTTTTACAGACGAATCTCCCGCATTTGTGGACACAGTTGTGCCTATGCTAACCTTCCTATGGTGTAGAAATATACCTAGTTGGATGAATCTTATTGAAGCTAGCTGGAGCAGTGGCTTACGCGACGGTCTAGAGTTTTGAGACTCTCTGACCGCGGGTTCGAACCCCACCCGTGGTATGGTTTTTATGTGTGTGTACCTGGTTGGTGCACACATCATGACTATGTGTGTACCTGGTTGGTGCACACATCATGACTGTGTGTGTGTACCTGGTTGGTGCACACAACATGACTATGTGTGTACCTGGTTGGTGCACACATCATGACTATGTGTGTACCTGGTTGGTGCACACATCATGACTATGTGTGTGTACCTGGTTGGTGCACACATCATGACTATGTGTGTACTTGGTTGGTGCACACATCATGACTGTGTGTGTACCTGGTTGGTGCACACATCATGACTGTGTGTGTACCTGGTTGGTACACACATAATCCCTAACTCTCACTAAACAATTGTCTAAATTATTTTATTAGTGTTGTTGAACAGTGCGTGACCACTTTGGTTCTTTCATTAAGACTAAACCTTCACACACTTTCAGAAACTGAGTCATCTATTGTGAGTAAAACATGTTCAACAACTGCCTTTATTACTCTGTTTCGCTCTCTCTACACCTTATGCTACTTAGGTTTCCATCTACGTACACCTTTATCAAGTGACGTTTCGCTCAGTGTATACCTTTATCAAGGGTCTTTTTCTTGACACAATAATATATATATATATATATATATATATATATATATGATAGGTAGTAGGTTGGTAGACAGCAACCACCCAGGGAGGTACTACCGTCCTGCCAGGTGACTGTGAAACAGAAACCTGAAACTGTTTTACATGATGGTAGGATTGCTGGTGTCTTTTTTCTGTCTCATAAACATGCAAGATTTCAGGTACGTCTTGCTACTTCTACTTACACTTAGGTCACACTACGCAAACATGTACACGTTTATGTATACACACTCATCTGAGTTTTCTTTGATTTTATCTTAATAGTTCTTGTTCTTATTGTTTTTCCTTTCATATCCATGGGGAAGTGGAATAAGAATCTTTCCTCCGTAAGCCATGCGTGTTGTAAAAGTCAACTAAAATGCCGGGAACAATGGGCTAGTAACCCCTTTTCCTGTATAGCTTACTAAAAAGAAGAAGAAGAAAACCGTCAAAGTGGGATGTTTGAATGTGCGTGGATGTTGTGCGAATGATAAGAAAGAGATGATTGTAGATGTTATGAATGAAAAGAAGCTGGATGTCGTGGCTTTAAGTGAGACAAAGCTGAAGGGGGTAGGAGAGTTTCAGTGGGGAGAAATAAATGGGATTAGGTCAGGGGTTTCAAATAGAGTTAGAGCTAAAGAAGGAGTGGCAATAATGTTGAATAATCAGTTATGGCAGGTAAAGAAGGAATATAAATGTATAAATTCAAGGATTATGTGGAGTAAAATAAAGGTTGGATGTGAAAAGTGGGTTATAGTAAGTGTTTATGCACCTGGAGAAGAGAGAAGTGTAGAGGAGAGAGAGAGATTTGGGGAAATGTTGAGTGAGTGTGTGGGGAGTTTTGAACCAAGTGAGAGAGTAATTGTGGTTGGGGATCTTAATGTTAAAGTGGGTAAAAATGTTGTGGAGGGAGTAGTAGGTAAATTTGGGGTGCCAGGGGTAAATGTAAATGGGGAACTATTAATTGAGCTATGTGTAGAAAGAGGTTTGGTAATAAGTAATACATATTTTATGAAAAAGAGGATAAATAAATATACAAGGTATGATATAGCACGTAAGGAAAGTAGTTTGTTGGATTATGTTTTGGTGGATAAAAGGTTGATGAGTAGGCTTCAGGATGTACATGTTTATAGAGGGGCAACGGATATATCGGATCATTATTTAGTTGTAGCTACAGTTAGAGTAAAAGGTAGATGGGACAAAAAGAAAATGGCAACAGCAAGTAAGAGAGAGGTAAAAGTGTATAAACTAAGGGAGGAGGAAGTTAGGGCGAGATATAAGCAACTATTGGCAGAAAGGTGGGCTAGTGCAAGTATGAGTAGGAGGGGTTGAAGAGAGTTGGAATAGTTTTAAAAATGCAGTATTAGAATGTGGGGCGGAGGTTTGTGGCTATAGGAGGGTGGGTGCAGGAGGAAAGAGGAGTGAGTGGTGGAATGAAGAAGTAAAGGGTGTGATAAAAGAGAAAAGGTAGCTTATGAGAGGTTTTTACAAAACAGAAGTGTTAATAGAAGAGCAGAGTATATGGAGAGTAAAGAAAGGTGAAGAGAGTGGTGAGAGAGTGCAAAAGAAGAGCGGATGAAAGAATGGGAGAGGCTCTGTCAAGAAATTTTGCTGAAAACAAGAAAAATTTTTGGAGTGAGATAAACAAGGTAAGAAAGCCTAGGGAACGAATGGATTTGTCAGTTAAAAACAGAGTAGGGAGTTAGTAGATGGGGAGCTGGAGGTATTGGGTAGATGGCGGGAATATTTTGAGGAACTTTTAAATGTCGATGAAAAAAGGGAGGCGGTAATTTCATGTACTGGCCAGGGAGGTACAACATCGTTTAGGAGTGAAGAAGAGCAGGATGTGAGTGTGGGGGAGGTGCGTGAGGCATTACGTAGAATGAAAGGGGTAAAGCAGCTGGAATTGACGGAATCTTGACAGAAATGTTAAAAGCAGGGGGATATAGTGCTGGAGTGGTTGGTATTTTGTTTAATAAATGTATGAAAGAGGGAAGGTACCTAGGATTGCAGAGAGCATGTATAGTTCCTGTATATAAAGGGAAGGGGATAAAAGAGAGTGTAAAAATTATAGGGGAATACGTTTACTGAGTATACCAGGTAAAGTGTATGGCAGGGTTATTATTGAAAGAATTAGAGGTAAGACAGAGAGTAGGATTGCAGATGAGCAAGGAGGCTTTAGAGTGGGTAGGGATGTGTAGATCAAGTGTTTACAGTGAAGCATATATGTGAACAGTATTTAGATAAAGGTAGAGAAGTTTTATTGCATTTATGGATTTAGAAAAGGCATATGATAGAGTGGATAGGGGAGCAATGTGGCAAATGTTGCAAGTGTATGGAATAGGTAGTAGTTACTGAAGGCTGTAAAGAGGTTTTATGAGGATAGTGAGGCTCAGGTTAGGTGTGTAGGAGAGAGGAGATTACTTCCCGGTAAAAGTAGGTCTTAGACAGGGATGTGTAATGTCACCATGGTTGTTTAATATATTTATAGATGGGGTTGTAAAAGAAGTAAATGCTAGGGTGTTGGGGAAAAAAGGTGAGTTGTGCGTTGAGGTATCTGTGGAGACAAAAAACGTTATCCATGGAGGCAAAGAAGGGAATGTACGAAAGTATAGTGGTACCAACACTCTTATATGGTGTGAAGCATGGGTTGCAAATGCTGCAGCGAGGAGGAGGCTGGAGGCAGTGGAGATGTCCTGTCTAAGGGCAATGTGTGGTGTAAATATTATGCAGAAAATTCGGAATGTGGAAATTAGGAGAAGGTGTGGAGTTACTAAAAGTATTTGTCAGAGGGCTGAAGAGGGATTGTTGAGGTGGTTTGGTCATTTAGAGAGAATGGATCAAAGTAGAATGACTTGGAGAGCGTATAAATCTGTAGGGGAAGGAAGGCGGGGTAGGGGTCGTCCTAGAAAAGGTTGGAGGGAAGGGGTAAAGGAGGTATTGTGGTCGAGGGGCTTGGACTTCCAGCAAGCATGTGTGAGCGTGTTAGATAGGAGTGAATGGAGACGAATGGTTTTTGGGACATGACGATCTGTTGGAGTGTGAGCAGGGTAACATTGTGTGAAGGGATTCAGGGAAAGCAGTTAATTGATTTAGTTGGACTTGAGTCCTGGAAATGGGAAGTACAATGCCTGCACTTTAAAGGAGGGGTCTGGGATAGTGACAGCTGGGAGGGACTTTTCCAGCTGTCGTATCTGAGCTCCTCTGCAAAGACAGTGATTATGTATGAGTGTGGTGATAGTGTTGAATTATGATGAAAGTATTTTCTTTTTGGGGATTTTCTTTCTTTTTGGGTCACCCTGCCTCGGTGGGAGACGGCCGACTTGTTGAAAAAAAAATAAAAATAAAAAAAAAATATGTATATATATATATATGTGTGTGTTTATGTGTGTGTGTGTGTGTTTATGTGTGTGTGTGTTTATGTGTGTGTGTGTGTGTGTGTGTGTAAACAGGGTCATATAAGGTGAAAAACACGACTACTTAACACATCACTTACTCAGCACATTAGATACTCAACTAATCAGTCGCTCCATCAATCACAATAACTTACTTTGAGCTCAGAAAAACGTTCTCACAGGTTTTAAATAACCTAACTTTACTCACCGTACAAACCATTTTTAAGTCTTGTTTAAGTTGTGTATAACTTAAGAAACTTAGGAAATAAAGTTCTGATAACAAAAGTAACTTATATGGTAAATAAATTGGATTCAAAAAATACATACACTTGTGTGTGTTAATTTGAGGTTGGCGAAACGTTTCCATCAGTTGTGATAAAGTCACTCGTGGAGAAACGTTTCCATCAGTTGTGATAAAGTCACTTGTGGAGAAACGTTTCCATCAGTTGTGATAAAGTCACTTGTGGCGAAACGTTTCCATCAGTTGTGATAAAGTCACTTGTGGCGAAACGTTTCCATCACTTGTGATAAAGTCACTTGTGGAGAAACGTTTCCATCAATAGTGATAAAGTCACTTGTGGAGAAACGTTTCCATCAGTAGTGATAAAGTCACTTGTGGAGAAACGTTTCCATCAATAGTGATAAAGTCACTTGTGGAGAAACGTTTCCATCAGTAGTGACAAAGTCACTTGTGGAGAAACGTTTCCATCAGTAGTGATAAAGTCACTTGTGGAGAAACGTTTCCATCAATAGTGATAAAGTCACTTGTGGAGAAACGTTTCCATCAGTAGTGACAAAGTCACTTGTGGAGAAACGTTTCCATCAGTAGTGATAAAGTCCGAGAAACGTTTCCATCAATATGATAAGTCACGGAGAAACGTTTCCATCAGTAGTGACAAAGTCACTCGTGGCGAAACGTTTCCCTTAACAAACGTCCTGCGGCGAGGTACACACGCCTCCTTTTCCACAAAATTAAAACTTCGTTAAACCATGATTTTTATAAACCATTTTGGTACATAAAAGATGTTTTTTTTGGAAGATTAATGACTCGTGAGTTTTATGTTGACAAGAAAAAAGGCTTTTGATTCTTCTTAAAAAAAAATCCCCGAGACACGATTACTTTTTTCACTGTGTCTAATATTAAGTCTCTGTTCACTAACATCTTGCTCATATAGACAATAGTTATTTGTCTAGATAATAATCAAAAAATAGTTTAATAGGAGAAAAGCTTCGTATTGTTTTGTTTATACTGGAAATATAAGATTGTTATTGTGGATTTAATGGGAAGATTTATAGAGGAACAGAGATGCAATGGTCAAGCATTGGTACTTTAACCGATGGTCAAGTATTGGTACTTTAACCAATGGTTAAGTATTGGTACTTTAACTAATGGTCAAGTATTGGTACTTTAACCAATGGTTAAGTATTGGTACTTTAACCAATGGTCAAGTATTGGTACTTTAACCGATGGTCAAGTATTGGTACTTTAACCGATGGTCAAGTATTGGTACTTTAACCGATGGTCAAGTATTGGTACTTTAACCAATGATCAATTATTGGTACTTTAACCAATGCTACCATTGCACATTATGAAGTAGAATGATTGAATTTGTACCATTATCATGGTGTCATCTTGACCAGGTACCATTATCATGGTGTCACCTTGACCAGGTACCATTATCATGGTGTCACCTTGACCAGGTACCATTATCATGGTGTCACCTTGACCAGGTACCATTATCATGGTGTCACCTTGACCAGGTACCATTATCATGGTGTCACCTTGACAAGGTAAAATTATTCTTGCAATATCTAAATTCAAAGCCTTTTAATGTTGTATTTGCAGGTGTCCTTGTTACTGTATAGATAAAGCCACTAGATAGCCAAACATCTGCTAATAAGGATACTCAGTTGTTGTAACTGTGTCTAATTCCTCACTGAAGTTACATTTGAAGTAGACACGAAACATTGGCATTTCTTTGACATTCTCATGAGTCGCTGTCATGTTGATAAATGCTTCACAGAACCGATAACTTGGGTATCTGTGGGGCGAAACGTTTCCTCAATAAAGATACCCAAGTGTTGCATAAGTGTCTAATTTATTAACAATTGTCGGAACATTTTCAACACTTCAGTGAATCGTAAAACCAACATTTTTCTGCCTTAATATAATATCTTTATTTCTACACGTACATGTACAAGGTATACAGGTATAGTTAAATAACAAAAAAGGCACAATACCGTGACTGTCACATCAATGACATTCTACTATATAGAAACTCCCTTGTTATGCTGAGCATTTCCCGCAAATTAGGTCAGTTTTGTTCCAGGATGCGACCCACACCAGTCCACTAACACCCAGGCACCCATTTTACTGATGGGTGAAAGTTGGGCGTGTAAGGAAACACGCCCAATGTTTCTACCCTCACTGGAATCGAACCCGGACCCTTGCCGTGTGAAGTGAGAGCTTTAACCACCAGGCCGCGGGCCACCACAACTTTCTCGTCTACATCTGCCCAATTTACACGAAACTTAATAACTACATTAACCCCTAAAAAAATCGTATATATTCGTAGTACTTCATTCCCAATTTGAATTTTTATGACATAACTTTTGTCTGAAAAGTTGTAATGACCATTTAAAAAATTGTCATATAGACAGAGACATACAAATTTTATTACGTCCTCCACAACCAAAAATTAACTGCTATCAGAGCAATAATTTATTTCCCAATAATATCACAAGCAAAACCATAGTTCATTAAAAAATAAACAAAATTGTTGAAAGATTTTTATGCCAAGGAGGTAAATATAACGTCTCAGACGGTACAGTTATGTTACAGTTGTTGAAATATGCAACAAGATCACAGCAAAACACCTGATATCACAATATACACAACAACCAATGTGAAACAATAGTGAACTTTCAAGCGCTTTCGTGATTTTTCACATTACCGAGGAACTGTGTGTGTGTGTGTGTGTGTGTACTCACCTAGTTGTACTCACCTAGTTGTGGTTGCAGGGGTCGATTCATAGCTCCTGGCCCCGCCTCTTCACTGGCCGCTACTGGGTCACTCTCCCTGCTCCATGAGCTTTATCATACCTCTTCTTAAAGCTATGTATGGAGCCTGCCTCCACTACATCGCTTCCCAAACTATTCCACTTCCCGACCACTCTGTAACTGAAGAAATACTTCCTAACATCCCTGTGATTCAACTTCCAACTGTGTCCACTTGTTGTTGTGTCCCATCTCTGAAACATTCTGTCTCTGTCCACCTTGTCAATTCCTCTCAGTATCTTATATGTCGTTATCATGTCTTCCCTATCTCTCCTGTCCTCCAGTGTCGTCAGGTCGATTTCCCTTAACCTCTCCTAGTAGGACATACCCCTTAGCTCCGGACTACCTTTGCACTTTCTCTAGCTTCTTTACGTGCTTGGCTAGATGTGGGTTCCAAACTGGTGCTGCATACTCCAGTATGGGCCTAACGTACACAGTGTACAGGGTCCTGAACGATTCTTTATTAAGATGTCGGAATGCTGTTCTTAGGTTTGCTAGGCGCCCGTATGCTGCAGCAGTTATTTGGTTGATGTGCGCCTCAGGAGATGTGCCTGGTGTTATACTCACCCCAAGATCTTTTTCCTTGATTGAGGTTTGCAGTCTCTGGCCCCCTAGACTGTACTCCGTCTGTGGTCTTCTTTGTCCTTCCCCAAACTTCATGACTTTGCACTTGGTGGAGTTTACCTGGAGTTTACCTGGAGAGAATTCCAGGGATCAACGCCCCTGCGGCCCGGTCTGTGACCAGGCCTCATGTTGGACCAGAGCCTGATCAACCAGGCTGTTACTGCTGGCCGCACGCAGTCCAACGTACGAACCACAGCCTGGCTGGTCAGGTACCTACTTTAGGTGCCTGTCCAGTGCCTGCTTGAAGACAGCCAGGGGTTTGTTGGTAATCCCCCTTATGTATGCTTGGAGGCAGTTGAACAATCTTGGGCCCCTGACACTTATTGTGTTGTCCCTCAACGTGCTAGTGGCACCCCTGCTTTTCATTGGGAGGATGTTACATCGCCTGCCGAGTCTTTTGCTTTCGTAGGGAGTGACTCTCGTGTGTAAGTTTGGTACTAATCACTCGAGAATTTTCCACGTGTATATAACAATGTATCTCTCCCGCCTGCGTTCTAGGGAGTACAGGTTTAGGAACTTCAAGCGTTCCCAGTAATTGAGGTGGTTTATCGCAGTTATGCGTGCCGTGAAGGTTCTCTGCACATTTTCAAGGTCAGCAATTTCACCTGCCTTGAAAGGTGCAGTTAGTGTGCAGCAATATTCCAGCCTAGATAGAACAAGCGATTTGTAAAGTGTCAACATGGGCTTTGCATCCCTGGTTTTGAAGGTTCTCATTATCCATCCTGTCATTTTTCTAGCAGATGCGATTGCTACGGTGTTATGGTCCTTGAAGGTGAGATCCTCTGACATGATCACTCCCAGGTCTTTGACATTAGTTTTTCGCTCTATTGTGTGGTTGGAATTAGTTTTGTACTCCGATGAAATTTTAATTTCCTCACGTTTTCCGTATCTGAGTAATGGAAATTTCTCATCATTGAACTTCATATTGTTTTCTGCAGCCCATTTAAAGATTTGGTTTATGTCTGCTTGGAGTCTCTCAGTGTCTTCAATGGTGGACACTGTCATGCAGATTCGGGTGTCATCTGCAAAGGAAGACACGGCACTGTGGCTTATATCCCTGTCTATGTCAGATATGAGGATGAGGAACAGGATGGGAGCGAGTACTGTGCCTTGTGGAACAGAGCTTTTCACAGTAGCTGCCTCAGACTTTACTCTGTTGACTACTACTCTTTGTGTTCTACTTGTTAGGAAATTATAGATCCATCTACCAACTTTTCCTGGGGTTGAACTCCAGGAGTCAATTGCTGGACCAGGCTTGCAGCCTGTCCAGATCCCTTTGTAGTTCTGCCTGGTCCTCGTCCGATTGAATTCTTCTCATCAACTTCACATCATCTGCAAACAGGGACACTGCGGAGTCTATTCCTTCCGTCATGTCGTTCACAAATACCAGAAACAGCACCGGTCCTAGGACTGACCCCTGTGGAACCCCACTCGTCACCGGCGCCCACTCTGACACCTCGCCACGTACCATGACTCGCTGCTGTCTTCCTGACAGGTATTCCCTGATCCATTGTAGTGCCTTCCCTGTTATCCCTGCCTGGTCCTCCAGCTTCTGCATTAATCTCTTGTGTGGAACTGTGTCAAACGCCTTCTTACAGTCCAAGAATATGCAATCTACCCACCTCTCTCTCTCTTGTCTTACTGCTGTCACCCTGTCATAGAACTCCAGTAGGTTTGTGACACAGGATTTCCCGTCCCTGAAACGGTGTTGGCCGTGTGTGTGTGTGTGTGTGTGTGTGTGTGTGTGTGTGTGTATGTGTTTGTGTGTGTGTGTGTGCGCGCGTATCTTGCGTGACTGTAAATAGGCCGACCAGACGTCATCGTTTACGCAAAACTTAGGAACCTCTTACGCACAACTTACAACTCGAGCAAAACTTAGGAACCACTTAGGGACAACTTAGAGCCCTCTTAGTAAAACACAGCCATGCACTTACCCACTCAAAGACAGACGGTAAATGCTCCTTCCTAACACTTGTTGCTCTTATCTGATCGACATAAAACCTTGACCATGCTTGCAGATCCACGATCAGATTGGAGGCCTCGGCAGCCACACACACTGTTAAAATCACAACCAAACGCACTGAGGTTCGACTGTCTGGTGGGTCGAGACGTATGGGCAAGTCTCCTCGCACCTGCTTTACCCTTGTTCACCTAGCAGTAAGTAGGTACCTACAATATTCTCTAAGGGAAAGCACCTAAATTCTCTAATTAATATGCGGAACACTGCTTGGTTTTCCAGGGCTATTGTTGATTAGTAACCCTCTTGGGTTACTGTTCCAGCCATAGCCGGGCTAGAACAGTAGTTAACATACTCTGGCTGGAACAATAGTTATCATACCCTGGCTGGAACAGTCACTATACTCTAACTGGAACAGTCATCATACTCTGGCTGGAACAACAGTCACCATACCCTGGCTGGAACAATAGTTACCATACCCTGGCTGGAACAGTCACCATACTCTGGCTGGAACAACAGTCACCATACCCTAGCTGGAACAAGAGTCACCATACCCTGGCTGGAACAGTAGTTACCATACCCTGGCTGGAACAGTCACCATACTCTGGCTGGAACAACAGTCACCATACCCTAGCTGGAACAAGAGTCACCATACCCTGGCTGGAACAAGAGTCACCATACCCTGACTGGAACAACAGTCACCATACCCTGGTTGGATCAATAGTTACCATACCCTGGCTGGAACAGTAATTACCATACCCTGGCTGGAACAGTAATTACCATACCCTGGCTGGAACAGTAGTTACCATACCCTGGGAGTAACAGTAGTTACCATACCCTGGCTGGAACAGTAATTACCATACCCTGGCTGGAACAGTAATTACCATACCCTGGCTGGGACAGTAATTACCATACCCTGGCTGGAACAGTAATTACTATACCCTGGCTGTAACAGTAGTTACCATACCCTACTGTAACAGTAGTTACCATACCCTGTAGGGAACAGTAGTTACCATACCCTGGTTGGAACAGTAGTTACAATACCCTGGTTGGATCAATAGTTGCCATACCCTGGATGGAACAGTAGTTACCATACCCTGGCTGTAACAGTAATTACCATACCCTGACTGTAACAGTAGTTACCATACCCTACCTGGAACAACAGTTACCATACCCTGGCTGGAACAGTAGTTACCATACCCTGGCTGGAACAGTAGTTACCATACCCTACCTGGAACAACAGTTACCATACCCTGTCTGGAACAACAGTTACCATACCCTGGCTGGAACAACAGTTACCATACCCTGGCTGGAACAAGTTACCATGCCCTGGCTATAACAGTAATTACCATATCATGGCCGGAACAGTAGTTACCATACCCTGGCTGGAACAGTAGTTACCATACCCTGGCTGGAACAGTAGTTACCATACCCTGGCTGGAACAGTAGTTACCATACCCTGGCTGGAACAGTAGTTACCATACCCTGGCTGGAACAGTAGTTACCATACCCTGACTGTAACAGTAGTTACCATACCCTACCTGGAACAACAGTTATCATACCCTGGCTGGAACAACAGTTACCATACCCTGGCTGGAACAACAGTTACCATACCCTGGCTGGAACAACAGTTACCATACCCTGTCTGGAACAACAGTTACCATACCCTGGCTGGAACAACAGTTACCATACCCTGGCTGGAACAACAGTTACCATACCCTGGCTGGAACAACAGTTACCATACCCTGGCTGGAACAGTAGTTACCATACCCTGTCTGGAACAACAGTTACCATACTATGGCTGGAACAGTAGTTACCATACCCTGGCTGGAACAGTAGTTACCATACCCTGGCTGGAACAGTAGTTACCATACCCTGGCTGGAACAGTAGTTACCATACCCTGGCTGGAACAGTAGTTACCATACCCTGGCTGGAACAGTAGTTACCATACCCTTGCTGGAACAGTAGTTACCATACCCTGGCTGGAACAGTAGTTACCATACCCTAGCTGGAACAGTAGTTACGATACCCTGGCTGGAACAGTAGTTACCATACCCTGGCTGGAACAGTAGTTACCATACCCTGGCTGGAACAGTAGTTACCATACCCTGGCTGGAACAGTAGTTACCATACCCTGGCTGGAACAGTAGTTACCATACCCTGGCTGGAACAGTAGTTACCATACCCTAACAGGAACAGTAGTTACCATACCCTAGCTGGAACAGTAGTTACCATACCCTGGCTGGAACAGTAGTTACCATACCCTGGCTGGAACAGTAGTTACCATACCCTGGCTGGAACAGTAGTTACCATACCCTGGCTGGAACAGTAGTTACTATACCCTGGCTGGAACAGTAGTTACCATACTATGGCTGGAACAATTCACAATCTCACAAATGGCAGATGAAACTAAAGTCTCTCCTTGCTAAATGATAGACCAGGTGGGGTCGAAACGTCGTGAAATTTTCCCTCTCATATTGTGGGTTAGCTCTGAGTTGTTCCAGATAAGTTATTGTGACTTATCAACAGCACAACCCGGATGCTCGAAACAACGTGTTGTCAAATCGTTTGAAAACGTAAGCGGAAGTTGCAACATATCATGTTGCAACTTCATACTGTTCCCTATCTGTATTTCTCTTAACAATAAAATGGCTTTCAAATGAGCTGATGTTGGTAACAACTCTTAGCTTGTAAATAAAGTTAGCAACCTTAAGCTGATGTTGCTAACAACTCTTAGCTTGTAAATAAAGTTAGCAACCTTAAGCTGATGTTGGTAACAACTCTTAGCTTGTAAATAAAGTTAGCAACCTTAAGCTGATGTTGGTAACAACTCTTAGCTTGTAAATAAAGTTAGCAACCTTAAGCTGATGTTGGTAACAACTCTTAGCTTGTAAACCAAGTTAGCAACCTTAAGCTGATGTTGGTAACAACTTATCTTGTAAACCAAGTTAGCAACCATAAGCTGATGTTGGTAACTTAGCTTGTAAACCAAGTTAGCAACCTTAAGCTGATGTTGGTAACAACTTATCTTGTAAACCAAGTTAGCACCCATAAGCTGATGTTGGTAACTTAGCTTGTAAACCAAGTTAGCAACCTTAAGCTGATGGTGGTAACTTAGCTTGTAAACCAAGTTAGCAACCATAAGCTGATGTTGGTAACTTAGCTTGTAAACCAAGTTAGCAACCTTAAGCTGATGGTGGTAACTTAGCTCGTAAACCAAGTTTGCAACATTAAACCAAACCCCAAAACCCGGTGGCAGAAAACAATTTTAATTGGGCCCACGTTTGCCCCTGAACTTTTTCTGTCATGATAAAGCTCTCCTCTGACAAAAATTTCCCTTTTAAATGTTCGCATATCATTCAAAGCAGTAACAGGCAAAAAACTTTAATAAAAGGAAAAACTTGGTATCTTTTTCCCCACGTGTCGCCAACGTAGCTCGATTGGGCGCCTCAGCTCCCCACTGAGGTCCGTGGTTCGATCCCCCCGGGGGGGGTGGGGAAAAAATTTGAAAGTGTTTCCAAACATTTGTCCCTTTTACCTAGCAGGTAGGTACCTTGGTGTTATCCCCACCCTGTCCATGTTCACCCCAAAAAGGTGGTACCCGGGTGTTGTCGCCACACCTGGGGTCCTTTTTACCTGGAAGTAGGCCCTTTTTTTGGGTTTTTTTACCTTCACCTCGTAACTGTTCACCAGCAAAGTAGGTACCTGGGGTTAGTCGACTGTGT
>WNWK01010080.1:0-72433 GCA_009830355.1 Cherax destructor
CAGAAAATCGGAGAGGTGGGGTACACCATCAAGTGTTTAACACAATACATGCAACTGAGGAGGAAGTGAAGAGGCTGGTAAGCGAGCTAGAAACCTCAAAGGCGATGGTACTGGATAACATTTCTCCATGGCTATGTGTACCACTAACAACAATCTCAACACATCTATCGAAACAGGGCGACTACCTGAGGTAAGGAAGACAGCAAATGTAGTCCAAATTTTTTAAAAAGGAGACAGACACAAAGCACTAAACTACAGACCAGTGTCACTGACATGTATAGTATGCAAGGTCATGGAGAAGATTATCAGAAACGCAAGACTCATCGCCAGAGAAGACAACACTCAATACCGAAGAATCCTGGAGTCATCACTTATCTGTATATCCAACAACTTCAACCAGAACAACGGCTTACAACATATCTGAACCTATTGCCAAGAAACTTCTTCATCACTATCCCACATAGAACTCAAGAATGGAACACTGCAGGTCCTTTAAGTTACAAAAGGTTTCAACTATCACCCTACTTTGAAGACTGTCACATGCAGCATTCTCCACCTGACTAAATCCTATAAATACTTATGTTCCTCTTTTTCCAGGTAAATCTGTCTGTGACTCGATAAAGCCCACTGCGTGGGCGAAACGTTGTCAATAAAGGATCACATTATAATGCTTATGTGTTTATTTTTCCACACCTCACAGTAGCAAGACATCCCCGACTCTGTGAAGAGGACCTGAAACTTTACCCAAGCATTAGATTTGTCCAATTTATCATTAAATTCTTCCCAAATTTTATTAATTATAAATGATTCCAATTTATATAAACCAAAGAAATATTCATATTATTTTCAAAATTGCTTTTAATGAAACATGATTCTATTATATTCCTCTCAACCATGGACTTGCTTGATACAACTTTCTCAGCATTTTGAAAATCAATTGGAGGGTTTAAAAATCTCTCACATGAATAAATAGAGCATTAGAATCGTGTCCAGTTCTAATGCTATATTTAAGTGCAGGCATTGTACTTCCCATTTCCAGGACTCAAGTCCGACTAAATCTATAAAAACCGGTTTCCCTGAATCCCTTCACTAAATATTACCCTTTTCACCTCCAACAGCTCGTCAGGTCCCAAAAACAACAATTCCGATTGTCATATGAACGTTGGTTCATATACATGTCCAACTTGGGCATTACACACATACATATGCATATTCAGATATATACTCATGTATATGCACTTTTAATTGTGGACACTCTAGCGAGGAGGATGAGGATATGTCTTTATTACGGGCAACAGCTTGTGCAGGGCGCTGACTCCATGGTACACTAGGGTAGCCGCAGTCCTTTCTGGGTCTTCTAGGGAGGACTTCAGTCCTAGTTACCTGCGGAATGTCTCCGTGACGTGGTACTCCAGTTGATAGTGTCAGGGATTGCTGGACAACGTGCTGGCACATCTTCTCTGCCTTGTCGACCAGCATCTTGGGTCTGGGAAAGCCCAAACGAAACCGATGGATGGCGGTGCATTGCGCTCTGGATCAGCTTCTATTATATGGAGGGGGTTCTTCCCTGTTGCTGCTTGGCACGACTGTTGAGATAGACTTAGAGCGTTAAAGATAGACTTAGAGCGTAAAGATAGACTTAGAGTGTTGAATCTCCACTCTCTGGAGAGAGGTAGAATGAAGGGAGATATCATCGAGGTGTACAAGTGGATGATGGGCATAAACAAAGGAGATATTAATAAAATACTGAGGATATCGAACCAAGTAAGAACCAGAAATAACGGATTTAAATTGGATAAATTTAGATTTAGAAAGGACATAGGCAAGTACTGGTTTTCGAACAGAGTTGTAGATGCGTGGAACAATCTTCCGAGTACTGTGATAGAGGCTAGGACCTTGGGTGGCTTTAAAAAGAGATTGGACAAATATATGAGTGGGAGGGGCTGGGTTTGATTGGTGTCGTGAGTACGGGAGTAAATTCTTAGGTAGTGGTGGTTTTGATAAGGACCTGCCTTGTATGGGCCAGTAGGCCTTCTGCAGTGTTCCTCCATTCTTATGTTCTTATGTTCTTATAGGACCTCCCACAAGTTTCATTTCTCTGGCGGCCACAACTTTGGTCTGGCGTAGGCTGATGGGGACGGTATTCCCCACATGTGGATGATCTGTGGCTGCCTCGGCGGCATCATCTGCCACCTCATTTTCCCGGATGCCAGCATGGCTGGGGGTCTAGATCAATGTTGCTCTGGTACCCTGAGCTTCCAAGGCTGTCATTATGCTCAGACACGATGTAATAGAATGAACATTGTCCAGTGGTTGTGGATGGAAGTAGGCATTGATTGCAGAGGTGGAGTCAACATGTATAACAGGTCGAAGCAGATGTCGTTGGCCATGTGACAATGCCTGCTAACGCCACCAACTCAACTTGAAGGATCGTGCAGTGGTCAGGGAGTCGCCACCTTTGTGTGCAACCATTGCGTACGTGCTAGCTGCTGCCCTCTTCCTGTCAGGGTCGACAGAACCATCTGTGAGATATACTACACATTTGTGGCCCTCTGCTAGTGCAATGCTTATCTCAGCAAGTCATATAAGGACAAGATTACACCTCGCGGTCAACTTACAGCACCTGACCGTTTAATGATGATGTAGGTAGGTGGTCAAGGACCTGTCAGACAATTTATATTCTACCCATGCTTTAAGATTTTAACTTGTCGAATGTATCTTAAATTTTTCCCAAATTTTATTAATTATAAATGAATCCAATAAAATAGAATTAAGATACATTCGCCAAGTTAAAATCTCAAAGCTTGGGTAGAATATGAGCTGTCTGGCAGGTCCTTGACCACCTTCCTACATCATCATAATAAGGTCAGGTGTTTTAAGTTGCCTGTGTTGATCCATTATTTTTACAGTTCCTTGATAATGCGATAAAACAAGAAAGCGCTTGGAATTTCATTAGTTTTTTTTTGACAGTGGTTGTTCTGCATATTGTGATATGGAAAGATAAACAGTGGGCTTTATCGAGTCACAAACAGATCTATCTGGATAACAGATACATGAGTATTTATAGGATTTAGTCAGTTCGAGAATGCTGAGTCAGGTGGAGAATGCTGCATGTGACAATCTTCAAAGTAGGGTGATAGAGTCTAAAACCTTGGGTAGCTTTAAAAAGAGATTGGACAAGTATATGGGTAGACCTTCTGCAGTGTTCCATTCTTAAGTTCTTATGTGGGATAGCGATGAAGAAGTTTCTTGGGAATAGGTTCAGCTATGTTGTAGAAGCCGTTGTTCTGGTTGAAGTTGTTGGATATGCAGATAAGTGATGACTCCAGGATTCTTCGGTATTGAGAGTTGTCTTCTCTGGCGATGAGTCTTGCGTTTCTGTAGTTGATTAAATGGTTGAGTGAATTTCGATGTTGAACACAGGCATTCCTTGAGTCATCAGATCTGCCTGCGTACTGGTGTTCTGAAATACGTGTTTGGAGGTCTCTGGATGTTTCGCCGAAGTATACTTTGCTGCTGTCATTACAAGGGATTGTGTATACCCCTGCAGTGCATTGAAGCTTGTCCTGTCTGTTACTGGTAATGTCCTTGATGGTGGTGGATGTGGAGGTAGATACTTGGAATGAGGTAATGGAAAAAATGTTGGAAACGTGTTTGGCAATGGAGTTGGTGGGGAGGACTATGTATCTCTTCTCGGCAGTGTCTTCTCTGGGTGTGTTGAAGATGTTTAATGCCCGTCGTCTGCAGTCTCTAATGAAGTGACGAGGATAGTGAAGTTTAGAAAAAGGGAGCATTCTTCCTCAAGGAACTCACTGCTGCAGATTCTGAGTGCGTGAAGGAAAAAGCCTATGATTACACCACGTTTAGTCGTCCCTCACCTGACGTGTCTCGTCCCTCACCTGACGTGTCTTGTGTACTTGAAGACGTGTCTTGTGTACTCTCTGTGGACTGAACCATCTTTGCTGTGCTTCCGTTATTAGCTACCTGAGATTGGATGATGGTTTCCCTCGACTACGAGCAGCTATATCTCCAAATGAAGGCGGAATTAACGGAAGCTAGAAGAGAGATTCAACGTTTGAAGGGTATATGCAAGGATTATCCCCGGAACAATGTCGCCGATGATCAGACCAACGAATGGATGCTAGTCGAATCTGAAGGGACGAAGCTGAAGTTGAAGAAGGTCCAGGAGACTGCTGTGAAAACCAGCAACTCTTTCTCCTTGTTATCAGACGAATGTGAAGACATCCCAGCGAAGACCATCTCTACAAAGACCGTCGAGAACGTCATGCACACCGCCAGTCGAGGTAAGAACATTGTTTTAGTTGGGGATAGTCAGATTAAGTTTATGGATAGGGAATTTTGTCTTAAGGATAGGAATAGGAGGCAGAGGGTGTGTTATCCTGGGGCTGGGATGAAGGATATTGTTAGCCGTCTGGACGACATCATGAGAGGTAATGGGAGCAATCCTATTATCTGTCTCAGTGCTGGAGGCAACGATGTTGGCAGACGTAGGAGTGAGGAGCTGATTAGCAGCTATAGGTCAGCAATAGACAGAATTAGGAAGGGTGGGAACCCTGTCATATGTGGTATTTTGCCAAGGAGAGGAGTTGGAAATGAATGGTTGTCCAGGGCAATTGGTGTCAATTGCTGGCTGGACAAATACTGTAAGGAAAATGCAGTAACATTCATTGACAACTGGGACCTCTTCTATGGCAGAAATGACATGTATGCCAGGGATGGGGTTCACTTATCTAGGTCTGGGGGCACTGGCAACTGCAGTGGAGGGAGCTGTTAGGGCTTTAAACTAGAAAAAGTTAGTGGTATGGGTTATGGGGGGAAAACAGTGAAGTCCCAGTGTAGTAATGTTATAAATTCTAGGGGAACTAGTAATAGGCAGAATAAGGTGGATATTGGAAAGCCAGTGGCACTAGGTGACAAGGACAGTAATAGGTATAAGGGAAAAACAGAAATGAGCAGGAAGGGTAAAGAGAAAGGAGGGTCTTTAAGTGTATATTTCACCAATAGTCGTAGTGCTAGGAATAAGATGGACGAGTTGAGAGTAGTTGCAAGTACAGGTAATATTGATGTTTTTGCAATAACTGAAACATGGTTTAATATGAAAAATCGGGACTTGCCTGCCGAATGTCACATTCAGGGTTTTAAATTGTTCCAAGTAGACAGAAGTATCGGGAAGGGGTGGGGTGGCACTCTATGTCCGTGATCATTTAAATTGTTGTATAAAAATGGGTATAAAGTCTGAATTAACACATACAGAGTCTGTCTGGATAGAATTTTCAGAGGGCATGAAAAATTGATTTTAGGTGTGATATACCGTCCCCAAACTTAGATAGGGACCAAGGGAGACTACTATGGGAGGAAATTGTTAAGGCCACAATGCACGATAACGTAGTTATTCTGGGTGACTTCAACTTTAGTCAAATTGATTGGAATTTTGACTGGGAATTTTGAATCTAACGATTTCTTAGAAGTAGTTCAAGATTGTTTTTGAAGCAGTTTGTGACAGAACCTACAAGGAAATAATCTGCTTGACTTAGTTCTGGCAAACAAGGAAACCCTTGTTAATAATTTAGAAATTACAGAGGAACTCGCGCAAGCGACCACAAATCAATTACCTTTGGCATTGAATGGAAGTTTCATAGTAGGAATAACTCAGTAACGGTCCCAGATTTTCGCTTAGCAGATTACAATGGACTTAGAGAACACTTATCATCTGTGGACTGGGGTAATGAAGAGAGCTATCAATATGACAGTTTTCTGAACACTATACATGCTGCCCAAAGAACATTTATCCCATATAAAGAAATTAGATCGAATAGAAATGACCCAAAATGGATGAATAATAGGCTCAAATATCTTTTAGGGCAGAAGAAAGGAATTTATAGGCGTATCAAAGAGGTGAGGTCATCTTACGAATCAGTATATTGACATTAAGAGGACGTTAAAAGGGGATAAGAAAAGCTAAGCGGGACTACGAAATTAAAGTTGCTAGGGATTCGAAAACTAACCCAAAAGTTTTTCCAGGTGTATAGAACAAAAGTTAGAGATAAGATAGGTCCCTTAAAAATAATTATGGGTATCTTACTGACAAAGTGAATGAAATGTGCTCTATTTTTAATAATTATTTTCTCTCGGTTTTCACTCAGGAAGACACTAATAATATCCCAAGAATTAGGTATTTTAGTGGGCCTGAAGAAGATAAATTATGTAGTATCACAGTCACTAGCGAAATGGTTATCAAACAGATAGACCGTTTGAAGCAAAATAAATCGCCAGGCCCTGATGAGCTTTTTCAAGGGTTCTTAAGGAATGCAATATTGAACTCTGTGAACCCTTAACTAACATTTTAACCTATCTCTTCAAACAGGTGTAGTGTCTGATACGTGGAAGATGGCTAATGTAATTCCTATTTTTAAAGCAGGGGACAAGTCGTTACCATCAAATTACCGCCCAATAAGTCTAACTTCAATTGTAGGCAAATTATTAGAGTCGATTATAGCTGATAACATAAGACCATCTCGATAGGCATAATTTGATTAATGATACTCAACATGGATTCACCAGGGGCCGTTCCTGCCTAACTAATTTATTAACTTTTTCAGTAAGGCTTTTGAGGCAGTTGATCATGATAAAGAATTCGATATTGTTTATTTGGATTTTAGTAAGGCTTTTGATAGAGTACCACATCAGAGACTGTTAAAGAAAGTGGCTGCTCACGGCATTGGAGGAAAAGTGTTTTCATGGATCGAGTCATGGCTCACCAATAGGAAGCAGAGGTGTGCATTAATGGGGTTAAATCTGAGTGGGGATCTGTAACAAGTGGCGTTCCACAGGGATCGGTTTTAGGCCCGTTGTTGTTTATAATATATATAAATGACCTTGACGAGGAATTACTAGTGATATGAGCAAATTCGCTGATGACACGAAGATAGGTAGGATAATCGATTCAGACGTAGATGTCACGGAACTTCAGGAGGATTTAGACAAACTCAATTCCTGGTCAGAAAAGTGGCAGATGCAGTTCAATGTAGATAAATGCAAGGTTCTGAAGCTCAGGGTGTCCATAACCCAAGCACTTATAAGTTAAATAACGTAGAACTTAGCCATACAGATTGCGAGAAGGACTTGGGGGTGATGGTAAGCAGCAACCTTAAACCAAGACAGCAATGCCTAAGCGTACGTAATAAGGCAAATAGATTACTGGGATTTATATCAAGAAGTGTTAGCAACAGAAGTCCAGAGGTTATATTACAGCTTTATACATCATTAGTAAGGCCTCACCTAGATTACGCAGCTCAGTTTTGGTCTCCATATTACAGAATGGACATAAATTCGTTAGAAAACATTCAGCGTAGAATGACTAAATTAATACATAGCATTAGAAATCTTCCTTACGAAGAAAGATTGAAGACCCTAAAATTACATTCACTTGTAAGACGTAGAATGAGGGAGACATGATCGAGGTATACAAGTGGAAAATGGTATTAACAAAGGGGATATAAATAAGGTCTTGAGGATATCTCTCCAGAGAGAACCCGCAATAATGGATTCAAGTTAGATAAGTTTAGATTTAGAAAGGATATAGGAAAGTATTGGTTTGGAAATAGGGTAGTTGATGAGTGGAACAGTCTGCCTAGTAGGGTTATTGAAGCTAGGACCTTGGGTAGTTTCAAATTTAGGTTGGATAAATTCATGAGTGAGAGGGGTTGGATTTGAGTGGGACTCGCGCATGAGTGGGTAGAATTGTCAAAGCTTATTTCTTGGGTAGCATTGAAAATTGGGTTGAGCAAATATTCTGTTAGTGGGACGGATTGTGAAGGACCTGCCTAGTATGGGCCAACAGGCCTGCTGCAGTGCTCCTCCTTTCTTATGTTCTTATGTTCTTATGAGAGTAGAAGTGGAGAAGATCGTGTTGGTTGGTAGGTTTTCGATAGACTTTAAAACGAAGTTCATGGTCAGTTTTGCAGAGAAAAACATCAAGGAAAGGAAGAGTGTTGTCGACTTCTTCTAGTGTGAACTGGATTGATGGCTCGACCTGGTTGAGCTTGTGTTGGAGAGCTTGAACGTTGAAGCGTCTGGGAGTTATGATGAGAATGTAGTCAACATAACGGAGCCAGGTGACAGAAGAGGGAATAATAGTGGAAAATCGCTCGGCTTCCAGATGTTCCATATATAGGTTCGCAAGGACGGCACTAAGTGGCGATCCCATGGGTAGTTCAAAAGTTTGCTGAAAGAGTTGATTTTCGAAAGAGAAACATGTAAAGCCCACACATAGTTCAGCAAGGTCGATGAAATCGCTGGCTGGAAGAGGAAGATCAAGCGAGTCGTCAATTTTGCTGGGCAAGAGATCTGAGGGACTCAGAACAAGGGAAGAATCAGGAACAAGAAACTCTCCAGCCTAGATGTAACATCCCTATTCACCAAAGTGCCTACTACACAAGCTATCGATCTCCTGACTAAATCCTATAAATACTCATGTATATTTTATCCAGGTAGATCTGTTTGTGAATCGATAAAGCCCACTGCGTGGGCGAAACGTTGTCAATAAAGGATCACATTATACTGCTTATGTGTTTATCTTTCCATTGTGTCGGTATGTTATACAATTTATTTCCATATTGTGATATCACCTGCTTATTCTGACCTTATTGTATATCAGGAAGGCCTAGTGAACAGATTGTTGATCAGGCAAATAAGAGACCAGTGTTGAGTCCCAAAAAACACTCCGAATTGTTACAAGTGTTCATCACATTAAATAGCTTATATAGACTCTCACATAACACGATGGTAGTGTTCTTGAAAACTGCGTTTTCCATTAAAATATGTTATATGAACTGAAGAACATGTGAAAAAATTGGGAAATGTTCCTGAGATCTCAAAAAGACATCCAGAAAAAAATACCTAAAACAAATTTTTCTTATCTTAAATCGTGGATGGTGATGCTTGAAGGTCCTGACACAGGGAGAGTTACTGTGGGCCTAATGGGTTAAGGTGTATGGCTGTTGTTACTGGGTTGTGGTGGATGGCTGTAGTTGTTTGTGGTGGTTGTTTGTGGTGGGTGGCTTGGGACTAAACTAGATGACTGTAGTTGTTATAATAATGTTTATGCAGAGTTCTCATTAGATGATGGTTATCTGGTTCTCAGGCATTTTGTTCTGTTTTATCCTGCCATTTTTTTTATACAGCTCCAGAGCTCACCTCGCGACAACTCTTCTTGATATGTCATGGTACTTTTCAGCACAAACGTCTATGGTTTTATCAGTATTGTGCAGCATCCCATATATATTGTATAGTATCGTGTATGTAGCCTCAAGTACTTCCTCGTCCTCTTCTGTTATCGGCTTTACCTCTCTCAGAAATGAGCTCCGCCATTTCTTATGAGGTTTTTCTTCATCATCTTGTAACAGTTCATTTATGCCTTCCTGTATACCTTCAGAACTCTCACCTGGTACTGTTCCTGCAGGATTTACAGTCGCTTGGACCTGGCTCTCTACTGAGAGAAAACCTGTAAAATTATTCATGCACTAGGCCATACCTTCTCAAGTCTGCATTTACTGTTGATTGGGGCACTTCATCCTATGCATTACAATGTTAAATTTGTTTCCCTCACCACTTATTCTCTTACCTAGTTCACTGCTTCCTTCAGTCTCTTTTTCTCATCTTCTGTATGCAAAAATTCATTTAATCTCTCTTCTTGGACATAATTATAATGTTGATGACGCATATGATTGTGGTAATGTTGATGACGCATATGATTGTGGTAATGTTGATGACGATGATGAATGACGTAGCGTTAACGAAGACAATGAAAACTTAAAATATTTACTCGATGGTAAATGTAATCATTCTCTCTCTCTCTCTCTCTCTCTCTCTCTCTCTCTCTCTCTCTCTCTCTCTCTCTCTCTCTCTCTCTCTCTCTCTCTCTCTCCTCTCTCTCTCTCTCTCTCTCTTCTCTCTCTCTCTCTCTCTCTCTCTCTCTCTCTCTCTCTCTCTCTCTCCTCTCTCTCTCTCTCTCTCCTCTCTCTCTCTCTCTCTCTCTCTCTCTTCTCTCTCCTCTCTCTCTCTCTCTCTCTCCTCTCTCTCTCTCTCTCTCTCTCTCTCTCTCTCTCTCTCTCTCTCTCTCTCTCTCTCTTCTCTCTCTCTCTCTCTCTCTCTCTCTCTCTCTCTCTCTCTCTCTCTCTCTCTCTCTCTCTCTCTCTCTCTCTCTCTCTCTCTCTCTCTCTCTCTCTCTCTCTCTCTCTCTCTCTCTCTCTCTCTCTCTCTCTCTCTCTCTCTCTCTCTAAAACACCAAACACACACTCAATGTTCCAGGAATTTTCCTCTCAGCCACTGTATCCCACTTAACATTTCGCTCTCCCCTCTTCCATATCAATTTTAACCACCTCAATCAACTTACTAGCGACCCGACTCTCATCCCATTTTTCCCTTCCCTCCTGGCCCTTACATCATCCCATTTCCTTCCTCCCTCCTGATCCTTACATCATCCCATTTCCTTCCTCCCTCCTGATCCTTACATCATCCCATTTCCTTCCTTCCCCCTGGAATTTACATCAAACCATTTTCTCCCTTCCTCCTGGCCCTTACATCATCCCATTTTTCCCTTCCTCCTGGCCCTTACATCATCCCATTTTTTCCCTTCCTCCTGGCCCTTACATCATCCTATTTCCTTCCTCCTGGTGCTTATATTTTCTCATTATTTCTCTCCCGCCTGGTCCTTTTATCATCTTACTTCCTTCTACATCCCTCCTGTTCCTTAAACCGTCACTCTTAATGTTTCAGCGGACACCAGCTCTCACACTACTGTCCCTTCCCATAGCCAAAGAAGCAACTCTGCCAGAGAGAGGCTGTGGGTATCCCTCTCTGTGGTTTTGGCATAATATCTTTCAATTAAGAACACCTACCAGGATTATCATCAACAGGCTGATGTGTGAATATCTGCAGATCTTCAGAATCAAGAAAAGATTTGTGTACTTGAAGTCAGTGAGGGATGATACATAATGGTCAACTATGGGTAGGAGAGGTCTGTTAGGGGAGGTGGGCAACATAGAGGAGGCGGAGATTGAGGGGTAAAACTGTGCCCCCCCCCTGCCCCTTCCCCAAACAGGCGCTCATACACCGTGTGTATGCGTGTGTATGTGTGTGTGCAGGATCACATAGGCCCTCAGCAGAGCGCAGCCCACAGCCTCCACAGACAGATGACAATTCAAATGGCAACCTCCTCACTTGCGAAGATCTTCTACTGCCATTCAAACCCACTGCTAGCAATACCCTATCTCACATTCCTAAAGCGGCTGGTCCATATGCAGCAGGGAAATTCACAGACCTTCTTAAGCAGGTGAATGGAGGTTCCACCAACTTAGAACCCCGAGGCACCATTAAAGCATGGCGCAACCTACTCCTGTTTGGCAATGTGTGTCTTGCAGTTTCTGAAAGACGAGGCAAACTGCTAATCACATCAGTCGTCAAGGCAAAGCGCAACTACCCAAGAACAGATAATTGTGTCCCTCAGCCCCATCATCACAGGAATCACAGAGGTAGACCCAAGAAAAATTCCACTGAAAATGAGAAAATTTGCGCACAGCTTAGCAAAAAAATCGAAGAAGGTAACACAGTGGGAGCAATCAGAATAATTACTAGTGACGACACTGTATCTCCCAAAGATTTGGCCACAGTTCAATCACTAAGAGACAAGCACCCAACAAGGGACACCATAGTCCTCAACAACAACCCTGAGGAAGACCTCATCAATGAACAATTAATTTTTCCAGAATCAGAAGTCTATAAGGCGATAGTGTCCTTTCCAGCAGGATCTGCAGGAGTTTACACTGGAATTCGACCATAACACCTCAAAGAGATAGTAAATCCAGTACAAGGTGCATCTGCATCAATTCTTCTCGCCGAATTAACAACATTCGTCAACAACTGCCTGGCTGGGCGGATTCCAGAAGAAACTAAACGTTTCTTTTTTGGAGCCTCATTATGCATTTTGAAGAAGAAGGATGGGGGAATCAGACCCATCGCTGTTGGTAACACTCTTTGCCTTCTCGTTGCCAAAGCAGCAGAAAGAAACATTCACCTAGAAGCTGCCAGATTACTCCAGCCACACCAACTGGGCTTTGGAGTCTATCAAAGCAGTGAAGCTGCAGCTCATGTGGCAAGGGACCTACCAGAAGACAAGGCCATAGTCAAACTTGACTTCAGAAATGCCTTTAATCTGGTGAAAGGAGATGAGGTCTTGCCGGCCGTACGGGATCTGTTCGCCAGTCTTTTTCTTTTCATTTCAGCTGGCTACAGCAAACCCTCAATTCTTTTGTTTGGCAAACATGAAATTTCCTCATCAGAGGGTGTTCAGCAGGGTGATCCACTCGCTCCACTTCTCTTCTGCTTGGCAGTAAGAGAACTAACTTCCAGCCTACGCAGCGAGCTCAACATCTGGTACCTGGATGATTGCACTCTGGCAAGTACTGAAGAGTTCCTGCTAGAGGACCTACAACTGATGAAGACACAGGGAGAAGCCTCGGAACAAATCCTCAATCTCTCCAAGTGTGAAATCATCACAGCGAACCGGGAAATAATGTATGTATATTACAGTTAGTAGGTTGGTAGTCAGCAACCACCCAGGGAGGTACTACCGTCCTGCCAAGAGAGAGTAAAACGAAAGCCTGTATTTGTTTTACATGATGGTAGGATTGCTGGTGTCTTTTTTCTGTCTCATAAACATGCAAGATTTCAGGTACGTCTTGCTACTTCTACTTACACTTATGTCACGCTATGCAAACATGTACACGTTTATGTATACACACTCATCTGAGTTTTCTTTGATTATATCTTAATAGTTCTTGTTCTTATTGCTTTTCCTTTCATATCCATGGGGAAGTGGAATAAGAATCTTTCCTCCGTAAGCCATGAGTTTTGTAAAAGTCAACTAAAATGTCGGGAACAATGGGCTAGTAACCCATTTTCCTGTATAGCTTACTAAAAAGAAAAAGAAGAAAATCGTCAAAGTGGGATGTTTGAATGTGCGTGGATGTTGTGCGAATGATAAGAAAGAGATGATTGTAGATGTTATGAATGAAAAGAAGCTGGATGTCCTGGCTTTAAGTGAGACAAAGCTGAAGGGGGTAGGAGAGTTTCAGTGGGGAGAAATAAATGGGATTAGGTCAGGGGGTTCAAATAGAGTTAGAGCTAAAGAAGGAGTGGCAATAATGTTGAATAATCAGTTATGGCAGGTAAAGAGGGAATATAAATGTATAAATTCAAGAATTATGTGAAGTAAAATAAAGGTTGGATGTGAAAAGTGGGTTATAGTAAATGTTTATGCACCTGGAGAAGAGAGAAGTGTAGAGGAGAGAGAGAGAGAGAGATTTTGGGAAATGTTAAGTGAGTGTGTGGGGAGTTTTGAACCAAGTGAGAGAGTAATTGTGGTTGGGGATCTTAATGCTAAAGTGGGTAAAAATGTTGTGGAGGAAGTAGTAGGTAAATTTGGGGTGCCAGGGGTAAATGTAAATGGGGAACCATTAATTGAGCTATGTGTAGAAAGAGGTTTGGTAATAAGTAATACATATTTTATGAAAAAGAGGATAAATAAATATACAAGGTATGATATAGCACGTAAGGAAAGTAGTTTGTTGGATTATGTATTGGTGGATAAAAGGTTGATGGGTAGGGTTCAGGATGTACATATTTATAGAGGGGCAACGGATATATCGGATCATTATTTGGTTGTAGCAACAGTTAGAGTAAAAGGTAGATGGGACAAAAAGAAAATGGCAACAGCAAGTAAGAGAGAGGTAAAAGTGTATAAACTAAGGGAGGAGGAAGTTAGAGTGATATATAAGCAACTATTGGCAGAAAGGTGGGCTAGTGCAAGTATGAGTAGTGGGGGGATGGGTTGAAGAGAGTTGGGATAGTTTTAAAAATGCAGTATTAGAATGTGGGGCAGAAGTTTGTGGCTATAGGAGGGTGGGTGCAGGAGGAAAGAGGAGTGGTGGAATGAAGAAGTAAAGGGTGTGATAAAAGAGAAAAAGGTAGCTTATGAGAGGTTTTTACAAAACAGAAGTGTTAATAGAAAAGCAGAGTATATGGAGAGTAAAAGAAATGTGAAGAGAGTGGTGAGAGAGTGCAAAAGAGCGGATGAAAGAATGGGAGAGGCTCTGTCAAGAAATTTTGCTGAAAACAAGAAAATTGTTTGGAGTGAGATAAACAAGGTAAGAAAGCCTAGGGAACGAATGGATTTGTCAGTTAAAAACAGAGTAGGGGAGTTAGTAGATGGGGAGCTGGAGGTATTGGGTAGATGGCGGGAATATTTTGAGGAACTTTTAAATGTCGATGAAAAAAGGGATGTGGTAATTTCATGTACTGGCCAGGGAGGTACAAAATCGTTTAGGAGTGAAGAAGAGCAGGATGTGAGTGTGGGGGAGGTGCATGAGGAATTACGTAGAATGAAAGGGGGTAAAGCAGCTGGAACTGACGGGATCATGACATAAATGTTAAAAGCAGGGGGGGATATAGTGCTGGAGTGGTTGGTATTTTTGTTTAATAAATGTATGAAAGAGGGGAAGGTACCTAGGGATTGCCAGAGAGCATGTATAGTTCCTTTATATAAAGGGAAGGGGATAAAAGAGAGTGTAAAAATTAAAGGGAATAAGTTTACTGAGTATACCAGGTAAAGTGTATGGCAGGGTTATTATTGAAAGAATTAGAGGTAAGACAGAGAGTAGGATTGCAGATGAGCAAGGAGGCTTTAGAGTGGGTAGGGGATGTGTAGATCAAGTGTTTACAGTGAAGCTATATGTGAACAGTATTTAGATAAAGGTAGAGAAGTTTTCATTGCATCTATGGATTTAGAAAAGGCATATGATAGAGTGGATAGGGAAGCAATGTGGCAAATGTTGCAAGTGTATTTGAATAGGAGTAGGTTACTGAAAGCGTAAGAGTTTTTATAGGATAGTGAGCCTCAGGTTAGAGTGTGTAGGAGAGAGGGAGATTATTTCCCAGTAAAAGTAGGTCTTAGACAAGGATGTGTATGTCACCTGGTTGTTCAATATATTTATAGATGGGGTTGTAAGAGAAGTGAATGCAGGGTCTTGGCAAGAGGTGTGAGGTTAAATATCAAAGAATCAAATGCAAAGTGGGAGTTGTCAGAGTTGCTTTTTGCTGATGAGACTGTGCTTTGGAAGATTCTGAATAGAAGTTGCAGAGGTTGGTTGATTAATTTGGTAGGGTATGTAAAGAAGAAAATTGAAAGTGAATATTGGAAAGAGTAAGGTGATGAGGATAACAAAAGATTAGGTGACTAAAGATGGATATCAGATTGGAGGAGAGGTATGGAGGAGGTGAATGCATTCAGATATTTGGGAGTGGACATGTCAGCAGATGGGTCTATGAAGGATGAGGTATTCATAGAATTGATGAGGGAAAAGGTGAGTGGTGCACTTGAGTCTGTGGAGACAAAGAACTTTGTCCATGGAATTAAAGAGGAATGTATGAAGTATAGTTATACCAACACTTTGATATGGGTGTGAAGCATGGGTGATGAATGTTGCAACGAGGAGAAGACTGGAGGCAGTGGAGATGTCATGTCTGAGGTCAAGTGTGGTGTGAATATAATGCAGAGAATTCGAGTTTGGAAATTAGTAGGAGGTGCGGGATTACCAAAACTATTATCCAGAGGCTGAGGAGGGTTGTTGAGGTGGTTCAGACATGTAGAGAGAATGGAACGAAACAGAATGACTTGAGAGGTATAAATCTGTAGTGGAGGAAGGCGGGGTAGGGTCGGCCTAGGAAAGGTTGGAGGGAGGGGTAAAAAGTTTTGTTTGCGAGGGCTTGGATTTCCAGCAAGCATGCGTGAGCGTATTTGATAGGAGTGAAGGAGACAAATGGTTTTAATACTTGACGGCTGTTGGAGTGTGAGCAAAGTAACATTTATGAAGGGATTCAGGAAACCGGCAGGCCGGACTTGAGTCCTGGAGATGGGAAGTACAGTGTCTGCACTCTGAAGGAGGGTATTAATGTTGCTGTTTTATAACTGTAGTGTAAAGCACCCTCTGGCAAGACAGTGATGGAGTGAATGATGATGAAAGTTTTTCTTTTCGGGCCACCCTGCCTTGGTGGGAATCGGCCGATGTGTTAATAAAAAATAAAATAAATATATATATATATATATATATATATATATATATATATATATATATATATATATATATATATACATTTACTAGTGTATACATGCGTTAGTGCATGTATTTCTCAAGTATTCGTGTCTTCGCGCGCATGTAGATTTTCAAAAGAATGTCCATTCTTAACCAGTATATCTGTGTCAAAGAAACCTCGGTGAGAAAAATCTCAGTGATAGGATGATTTGTCCTTGGCAAAGTATTATTCAGGAACGGAAAAAAAAATGAGAGGGCCCAAGTAAAGGAGAGAGACAGAAAAAAATAATTTGATTTGACTATGGTCAAAATATAAGGGGATGCTTATATATTATATTATTATATATTCTGCATCAATATAGGAATGGAAGCCCAACAGATACTGAACGTTGGTTTTCATTCTCAGGGAAACCAACCAAGATCACAATGTGTTTCAGATGTTTCATATAATCTTGCCTTATGTACTTTGGAGATATTAGGACACGGTGGAGATTTTAAGAACTGGTAGTACCAGGCATACGGTTCAGATATTAAAGGCAAGATAGAGATAAAAGGACATATTAACTATTTTAAAGACACGGTGACGATAATAAAGACACCTTGATGTTAGGGACGTCGTTGTGGCAGTTGCGGCTGTGACTTAAGTTACCAGCGAAAATGATAATGTCTTAGGTCACTATGCTGCAAGTGTAGGGCATTATTGGTTGCTACTTCACGTGAAATAACGTAACAATTAAATGGTTTCTGTTAACTGATACTTGCTGGCGTTTATATACTAACGTCAGGTGGAAAGGGACGTGAAGCATACGAGGGCATAGTCACTGGTAGGCGGGATTCCTTAGTGGAAGTAGGTCATACCCAAAGAGATGGGTTGGTTGTAGTAGTAGTTGTCGTAGCCGTGAAGAAGGTTAAGTACAGGTCCTCAGAATCAAGATTCCATGATGTTGCAGTGTCTGACATGTACTTAACCTTCTTCACGGCTACGACAACTACTACTACAACTAACCCATCTCTTTGCGTATGACCTACTTCCACTGGGGAATCCTCAAAACCTTATGTATATCCCCTTGGTTAATATCCATCTTCCACTTATACACGTCGATCATGTATCATGCAGGCAGGCAGTATCACTACCAGTGATACTGCCTACAGTGGTGAAGAGAAAGAAATGAGTTGAAAAAGTAGCTTTCATTGTGATAACGCTTCGCTCTATATTTTGAACTTCATAAAGTCATGTCTCGATGAACCTATCTCTCAGAGCGATACGTCGTTGTGAGTGGCATCCTGACTAGGTTGGGGCATTGGCTTAAGCATTGGCATTGGCTTAAGCATGGGCCAGTAGGCCTCCTGCAGTGTTCCTCCTTTCTTATGTTCTTAAAAGCTGGGTCTACAACGTGTGTCTTTACTTCACCTCACCTTTTCAACGATTGTTACATAATTTATAAGAACATAAGAAAGGAGGAACACTGCAGCAGGACTGTTGGCGCATTACGCAGCTCAGTTCTGGTCTCCATATTACAGAATGGATATAAATTCGTTAGAAAATATTCAGCGTAGAATGACTAAATTAATACATAGCATTAGAAATCTTCCGTATGAAGAAAGATTAAAGACCCTTAAATTACATTCACTTGTTGCATAAGTGTCTCAATCTTCAACTCGTCGGTTTTTAAAAACATTTATCACTCTGTCAGACACTGCAACATCATGGGATCTTGATACAAGAAATTATTCAACACTTGTCCAACCTTTGGACGAAGACCTACTTCGACTAGTGGATGGTACTACTATGACCCCGCCTCCTCCTGCTTCGCCCACCTGACTACAGTATATAAGCCACTACTACGCCCTATGCTGTACTTTCTACAAGATTAATGGACTGAACACATCGACTCCAGGCCGAGGGAATGATTACCTCAAACTCCTCCTCTCCTTACACATTTCTGCTTTGTATTGGACTGATGAAGCCACTGTGTGGCGAAACGTTTCCTTAATAAAGATTCCCATATGTTGCTTAAGTGTCTCAATCTTCAACTCGTCGGTTTTTAAAACCATTTATCACTCAGCCAGTACTTTGAGAGAAAACTTATGGTGACGTTTCGGTTCGTCCTGGACCATTGTCAAGTCACGACTGTGACTCTCATAGCTGTAGAATGACAATGACCCATTAGGACCGAAACGTCGCCATAAGTTTCCTCTCCTAAGCGCAGGTAATTTTTTAATTGTTCCAGCAATTATTGTTATAATCAAATAAAGCGCTAAACCGACAATGGTCATGTAGAGCTGCGGGACAGAAAAGAGTTCCAGGGCTATAAACAGCTAGGTGGAGAGGGGATCAGAGGTGAGGGGAGAAAAGGGCTGGAAGGGATGCTAGGGGCTATGTGCCAAAATTCGTAAAGCAAAGCAGTTGCTAACAAAAAGTTAAAAAGTGATCGTAAGTCAAAGTCCGGGCCGTCTGCAAGAAGGGAAGATAAGGTAAGAGCAGTAGGGCGGTGGCGTCGGTGGAGGTAAATTCTGCGAGCTCGCTGAAAAGCCGGACAATCCACAAGAAAATGAAGAATCGAAATAGGGACCCAACAAACCTCACAGAGAGGAATAGGGTGTCGCTCCATGAGCTATCCATGGGTAAGGCGAGTATGGCCAATGTGGAGACGGGAGAGCGCAGTCTCCTGAGTACGACTACTGTGGTACGAAGATGGCCATAAACCCAAAAGCGGTTTAATAGAGTGTAATTTGTTGTGGTGCATGTCTGACCACTGTTGTTGCCAATGGCCTCGAAGACGGGCAGAGATGACGGTAAAATAATCCCTGAACAGAATGCCTCAATAGGAAACCGGAAGATCATGCACTGCTGACCGCACAGCTACGTCTGCCTATTCACTGCCCTGTACATCAACGTGTCCAGGGACAGAACAGAAAACGACGTCTCTGTTTTTGCTAGCTAACCGGCGCAACTAGAGTTGAATACAGAGGAAATATGGATGACAGGAATCAAATTGTTTAATGACCTGTAAAGCACTGAGAGAATCCGAAATGGTCACAAACACCGAAGGATATATACATGTAATAAGGAGAAGCCCTATGAGGATGGCATACTACTCGGCAGTAAAAATACTAGCTGAGACTAACAAATGACCCCAGAGAACATCATCATGGAACACTGCTGCGAACACAACACTGTCAGAAGATTTAGAACCATATGTATGACCTACATACTTCCGGTCGCATGACCGGAAGTGATCAAGGAAAAGAGAGCGAGAGGCAGCCGTAGGTAGGAGAGCTTTAGCGCATGGCAGTAGGGAAGAACAGACACAAACCGTCGGAACCTCCCAAGGGGAAAGGAAAAAGGCAGACTCTACATGAACATACAAGGGAGGCAACTGGAGAGAAGACCGGAGTGACTGAAGACGAAGAGAAAATAGACGGAGTAAGCAGGGGCGCCGATCAAATAACTGGCTTCTACTAACGTCTGAAACTAACCTGTACGTAGAAGAAACACGAAGGTCAGGGGAGTGGACAAAGTAACGAAGGCAATTAGCATCACGACGATCGGCTAAGGAAGGAACATTCGCCTCAGCATAGAGGCTTTCAACAGGGGATGAACGAAAGGCACCAAGGCATAAACGTAGACCTTGATGATGAGAGGGATCTAACTTAGAAAGAGTTGCAGGAGAAGCCTCAGAATAGACTTGGTCGCCATAATCCAGCTTTGACAGGACTAGGACGGAATGCAAACAGAGGAAAGTCCGGCGATCTGCTCCCCATGAACGATGCGCAATAATTTTAAGGAGGTTCAGCCGAGCATGGCGAACTGCCTTCAAAGAGGAAATGTGAGGTTTCCATGTCAACCGGCGATTGAATAGAAGGCCAAGAAACTTGACCGTATCACATTCCGGTATACGTGAGCCGAGCAAATACAATGGAATGTCGGTGACAAGAGGACATCTAGTGAAGGTAATGAAAGGGGTTTTTGCACTAGAAAAATTAAATCCATGAGAATTAGCTCAATGGGAAACACCAGAGGAGCTGGTAGGCGGGAATACCGCCAAGGTTAGAGGTCTCCTAGCTACTCGAGAATAAGGAACACGAGGAAGATTCCCCTGAAGACAGAGCCGAGAGACAGCCATAGCATAAGTAAGGCCTTCGCTCTCATTTAGACGACCTGACATCGGTGGGAAAAAGAAGGATGAGTTTCGTTGCAATTAAGACAAGTGGGGGAAGACTACAAGATGTATTGGCATGATCCGCGGCATCGCACACTGGGCACTCCGCCGCAGACCTGCAGTATTTAGCTGGATGTCCGAGGTGCCAACAATTTTGACACTGTTGAGGTGTAGGGACCACTTTATGGACCTCTAGATGTCCTGCGATATAAACGGAGGACTTGAATTCACGACAGTCAAAGGTTAAGCGCAAGATGTTACTGGGAAAAAGCCTCCGCCGCGAGCGGGCAGGACATATATATCCACTTTGAGAATCGGAAGGTCTTGAAGGGCTAATTGCTCCAAAATATCGTCACTGCAAGACAGAAAATCAGACTGTACAATGGAATGCGGTAAGACCACCGTACCACTGCAAGAACTGAGAGTAGTGTGCTCGTGAACTGTGATAGGAACGTTATCAATGGAAGTAAGATGGAAAAGATCGTGAGCTTGGTCTGCATTCTGAACTGTAACAATGCGCGCACCACTCCAAAGAGTGTGAAAGGATATATTTTGGCCAACGTATCGTAAAAGAGCTTTGCCAATATTATGGCCTGAAAGATAATCAGTTGGAGACGTCGGTTGTAAGGAAAAGAATTTGGTCCACTGTGTACTTGTAAACATGGTGCGTAATAGAAGTTGTTGTCGTGTAGGTCGTTTCTGGGTGGAATAAGCAGAAATCAAAGAACCGTCGTCAGCAAATGGTCTGGAACGTTTAGGCGCAGGACCGCAAGTGGCCCGACCTGAGGCAGGTGGGCGATCTGAAAACCATCGCACAGTATTTGGGGAAGCTGGACGCATAGTTAAAGATGTGTAAAAGATAGAGGGACTAGAAAAAAACGGACGAAGACTTGGCACCTAGAGCAGGTGACGAAGCATCACCAGCAGGAGGAACAGGGGTGTGGGAAAAGTCTGGAGAATGGTCCAATAACGAAGCCGGGTCAGAACAGGATGCGGTAACAAAAAGAGGCCTGGGAGGACGAGTGGGGTCACGGAACGAAGATGGTGGCACTTCTTTCTTATTATTATTTTAAGGAAAAACAGAAAGAAGGAAAGAAAAAAAGAAGACGGGACAATGGAGGGATACTTACTAAAAGGCATGAAAGGGCTGTAAGTTTCCCTTCTCATCCAAGAGGACCTCGATATCGCCAGCAGTGCAGATGTAGCGTGGAACCCGTGCCATACACTACCCCTCACGCCAGTAAGCCAGTGCTCTGGGATACCAACCTCACATCTACCAAGCCACCCCGGCAGACAAAAGAGAGGGCGGTCGGATACCCGCCACAAAGCATACCTCATTTGGCTGTTACCTCCCAGAACCGACAGGCAGCCTCTGTCACCTCTAGGACACCCCGCCCCACCTCCTGGAATTTTGGGAAGGAACCAGGGCACCTCCAAACTACACTCCCGAGGAGCCCCACGGAGCGGGATGAACCCCGGCACACTTTCCCCTACCTAGAAACCGTAATGCCAGAGGGGAGGACTCCAGAGGCTTCAAACGGAAAGGGGAAAAGGGAGGGATGGGGGAGGGAAGGAAAGGGAAGAAAGGGGGGATTGGGAAGATGGGATAGGGAAGGGGGGATTGGGGGTAATTAGGTTCGATCTGAGGAAGAAGACCAAAAAGGTCCAATTCTTCAGACCAAGAGCCTCTTTACAACGACAAGGAGCCCCATTAAAGAGGTGTTCCAGCAATGGTTGTGTGACATTTTCTTCTTATAAAGCAAGTTTGTTGACATTCGAGTCGAGACAAGCCTCTCGACAGACGTAAAATTAGCTGCTGGAAAATATAAGGGAAGTAGGCGCCTTGAAGGGTCATGATCAAAATGTTTTTAGGTGCCCCTCCCTTTCCTTGGATAAAATCTGCTTGCCTCACATTCCTCAAGGCAATATATGATCTACATGTATTTAAGCACTTACCAGTGAAATAAATATTCACTTAAAAAAACGCATTTAGAAGAGGGATATTAATGTGAAGTTTCTGCTCGTAATGGACCAAAGTCAAGTCTTGGTATTGGAATCCTTTATTCTTAAAGTAAGTAAAGGAGTGGGGAACGTAAGTTATGTGTACAAAGTCGGCCACTGGACCATGACCATGGAGCATGGTCAACAGCTCCTTGAAAGAGGGTTATGGTTGGGAGTATAATGTATCATGAAGGTAATGGTTTAGAGTATAGTGCATTATGAAGGTGATGGCTGTGTCACAATGTATACAGTGCTTTGATGGTATTGAGTGTGGCATATACTACTACATATTGTATCATTATGGTGGTTGTGAAGCTATGACGGCCCTTTCAGACCCCTCGAAGAGTATTTGAAAGGACCCTTCCTCCTCATGGAAAAAGATATAGAATAATAAATTATAACAGAAGAAAAACAATTTTATTGATAACAAAAATATAATTATAAAAAATGTAAAAATAATCAAATGTGAAGTGTTCCTAAATGAATCAAATAAGGAAAAATTAAAATGCATATATAAATGTCGTGAAACGAAGCTAATATATACAGCACAGATGGTATTCTGATGTGCTGATGGTTGTGGTAAATCTCAGGCTTCACGAGGAGTGAACAAGAAGCCTGTGTGAGACGAGGTAGTCACTGGTCGACGTGACTGGAATAAACTTCAGCCCGAGACTGAGTAAATTTAATTGGCTGGAGGCGTAATCGATGGAAGCTTTCTGCAGGACGATGAAGACCAGAGATGATCAATTACAAAGGTGGAGTGACACACTGTTGTGTTCAATTAAAGACGAGGTGAAGTTTCTGATCTATTGTCTAGATCCATCTACCCGCCTTGTCTCGCCAGTGTCGAGTGACCCAGTCCAATCAACAAGGCTTGAAACAGAATAACAAAAATTGGAAACAAGGATCAGTAGTCACTCATAAGATAGAACATTCAAAAGAAATGATGAGGACAAGAAAAATTATGTTAAAATATATAAGTCTGGTTAAATTAACAAAAAAACCAGCACACACTGTAACAATAAACAAGAGTGGCACTCAGTACTGACAGACTTGATGGGACCAGAAAGCCAAGTAACGTCAATTCGTCAGGAGGCCCCCATGTTAACTCCCACTGGGTGAAAAGATGGGAGATAGAGGTAACGATATACATCCCTTGCCGAACAAATATTCAACCAATTATACAACCACCACTACTAATTCATGCTTCCACTCTTATCTAACGAAGTTTTTCCCCTCTTAATGAGCATACTGTTACTTATTTAAAGTGGTGTATCGGGAAAACACCCCAGCGTCTTGAAGGGGGTGTCTTGGGGCATGCTCCTACGTCTGAGTGCACACCACGTCACGATGGCGCCTCGATGGTGGCTTTCTGGGGGATATATTCATGTTTTGATGATGGTGTCTTGGGGATACTTATGGCGTGACTGCCACACACCCATCAGCTTTATCGATCGCTTCTTGAGTATGGGCAGAACACTTGACATCTTATGCAAAGGGATGCTGACATATGCTTACATATCAACTCCTCGCTAGAACCAACACACGGCGTTATGAACACAACACACGAGGTTGACACACAGCCTAGAGGTCGACACAGAGACTCCTATTTCTGTAATTTCGACTTCATTTCATTTAATTAAAGCTCATCATCCACACCAGTTCTAGACACTTGCTTCATTGGATAGCAAATTTATTATCCTCGAACAATACGCAGTATACTAACCATCCCTGGAAACTTGCTCCACTGCACAACAAACTTAAAATCCCTCTATACTTTCACCATTGGAAAACACACCAATCATCTCTGAATACTTATACCGCTGGATAATAAACCAAACAAGAGAACGTGAACACTGAACGAACAATGAGCGGAGGACAGAAAGCAACACAGATGTTGTGCAGTTTCACTGCAAAGGGTTATTGTTCCCTCTCTGTATATTATTCTCATTTTTTCGCTAACGACTCCATTTGGTGTTCATCATAATTTTTTTTACAATCCTGGCTCTTCTGCCGCTTTCATTGAAACTCCTATTTTGCAGTCCTCATTTTTTGCACGTGATCTGAGGACCAGCTTTCAGTGAGGCGCTCGCAGCCTACTAAGTTCAGGTTTATGTCAGGGTGATTTTCCATTACGCTAAAAGCATATACGTGGCGATAACCAACTTTACTTTAAAAGATCGTACATGAGCCTCAGTCTTCTATCAATATCTCGGGAACTGCTGTGCGAGAAACCTGTTGTTCAAAAATACGCGCAAGACAGGTAAGAGCGATCTTCTTTTTTTCTGCCTCAGTCAGAGTCCCATTATGTACCTTTCCTTGCCTCTTTGATCTCCAAATCGTCTCAATAATATCGGTGGATAAATCTTTTAAATCACAATATATAATATTTTTAGTTTTTGGACTGGAAGCTTTGTCTTTACTGCAGAGACGTGTTTATATCACATCACACCTGCTACCCCTAATGAATGGTCAGTCACAACACCGTGGCTGCGATAATTCACCAAAAATCCGTACTTAGAAGAGTGCGAGTGTTTTGGTAAGACTTCCACCCTTGTTCACATAGCACTCTTGAGCTTGATTTGACCTGAGCGTCGGTAGGATGGGGAAGGAAGAAGGATGGGTCAGGATGGAAATTGAGAAATGGTTGGGAGGGGGAGGGGAGGTTAGGGTTGTAAAGGTAAGTGGCCTATCCACTTTGGCGCAACATAATAAGTGTGTGTGTATGTAGAGGAGGGTATGCCTTCAGCCCATCAGTTGCACACAGGTATACTGCTGTATCACAGCATGACACTGAGTTGGAAGAATGCATACGATTTGTAATATATATATATATATATATATATATATATATATATATATATATATATATATATATATTATTATTTTTTTTTTTTTTTTTTTTTTGAGGCAAGGCTGCTGCAACAGATGGTAGTTGCTGGGCTTTCGATGTTGTTGGTGGCAGCCAGGAGTTGTTCAAGAAGTTTCTGAGGTGTTGTCCTAAATAGGATGTTCGTGGGTGTTACAATGTTAGTTGTAAGATGTAGTTTGGTAAAGGTAGGTCACCCATAAATGGGGAGTATTTATCTATGTTGTTGAACGTAGACAGGGTCTGGTGGTACCCACTCTTCTGGTTCAACGGGGAGATCACTCTGGATTCTTGGTCGTGGGTAGTTGTCATTGTGAATGTAGCGCCTAACTCTTTGTTGCAGTCATTCTTTGGGTTCGGTGGGGAGGTGTGGTGATGACATAGTCGGTAGTGTTTACTGGTTGGGGGAAGGTTTCTCTATCAAGTACATAGAGTTCTTGCATGTCATATAGCTGTCTCTTCGTTAGTTTATCTATCCTGACATTAATTGCAGCGATTTCCTGTTGTATATGCAGGTCTTCCACTCTGATTCTGTCCCTTAATCTGGTCCCAGTGATAAAGCGGAGGGCTTTGTTCTGGACACGTTGAAGCCGCAGCTTGTTGGTTTTAGTTGTTAGTGATAGGGGTACGCAAGGGTATTCCAACAATGGTCTGAGCATCATCTTGTAGAGGTGTTTCTTGATGTGGGGGGCTTCTTTGAATCTGAATAGTTGGCCGAGGCGGCTTTAGCTAGGTTCACTTTCTTAGAGATGTGAGAAGTGAAGTTAAGTAATCTGTCGATCTCGTATCCCAGGATCTTGTTAGGGTTTCTGATATCGACACGTGTTCCTCTTATGGAGATACCTCCTTTGTCTTCTATGGTTGATGGGAGACAGCCGATGGTGCTGATGAGGACTTTTTCTGGGTTAGTCGTGATTCTCCACTTTTTCTCCCAATTAGCTGTTCTTCGTAATTCCTCATTCATTTTCGCTATTACTCTCCTGTATTTTGTTGCACCTGTTATGGGGGTGGATGACACTACATGGATCACGTCGTCTGCAAATTGGGTGATGATGGTGTCATTGTGTTCTGGTTGTGGGAGGTCATTTACATAGATATTGAAGAGTAAGGGGCTAAGGCTAAAGCTGTTGGGATGAATGGGACTGCAGATTTGCCAGTAGGCATCCTGGCTCTTCTTCTTCACCATCATCATCATCTTCTTCCTTCAGTCTTCCTCTTCTCCTCCTCCTCCTTCCTACCTTCTTCTTCTTTTTCTTCTTCTTCTTCTTCTTCTTCTTCTTCTTTTTCTTCTTCTTCTTCTTCTTCTTCTTTTTCTTCTTCTTCTTCTTCTTCTTCTTCTTCTTCTTCTTCTTCTTCTTCTTCTTCTTCTTCTTCTTCTTCTTCTTCTTCTTCTTCTTCTTCTTCTTCTTCTTCTTCTTCCTTCTTCTTCGTCTTCTTCTTCTTACATCTTCTTCCTTCAGTCTTCGACTTCTTGTTCTCCTCCTTCATTAAAGATCAAGAAGATGATGAAATTATGTGAAAATAGTTCTGTAAAACATTTCGATTAATGCCTAAATGATAATGTTATTTTATATAATGTACAGCCGTAATAAATCTGATGAAAGTTGCCCGTCTTGTGATCTGATAGTCACACACTTTCTTAAAGTTTGCATAACGACTTTGTTATTTTCGTTATAAAATATATTCAGAAGTTACTAACTTCCTTTTGCATCTTGATAAGACAAATTAAGATTTTTTTTTTCGTTAATATTCTCGTTTCAACTATTTTTCTTCGTTAATACTCACTTTTCAATTATTTTTCTTCGTTAATACTCTTCTTTCAATTATTTTTCTTCTTTAATACTCTCGTTTCAGTTACATTTATACGTTAATACTCTCGAATCCTTTACATTGCTACGTTATTAGTTTCGTTTAAGTTACATTTCTTCGTTAATACTCTCGTTTCAGCTTCAGTTTTTCTGATTTTTTTACCTCTCCTTTAACTGCAGTTTAGTGTGCGTGTTAACTGAACGTACGTCTGAATGTGTGTGGCGTCTGTGCGTATTATGTAGTATGTGGCTTTATTGGGTACGTTGACCGTATGTATCATCTATTTGCAATTTAAGTGTTCGAACGTTCAAAGTGCATATACATAGCCGTGGCATGGTTTGCCAGGTCTCAAAGCAGTATCACAGTAGTAGTAGTAATCATAATAATAATAATAATAATAATAATATTAATAATAATAATAATAATAATAATAATAATAATAATAATAATAATAATAATAATAATAATAATAATAATAATAATAATAATAATAATAATTATTATTATTATTATTATTATTATTATTATTATTATTATTATTATTATTATTATTATTATTATTATTATTATTATTATTATTATTATTATTATTATTTATTTATTTATTTATTTATTTATTTATTTATTTATTTATTTATTTATATTATATATTTTTTATTATTTCGAAAATATTACTTCTAATAATAACACCAAAATGCAGAAAATCATAGATCCTGCTCATTTAAAACAGATTTTTAATTCTCTAAACTCCAGGTTAAGGTGAAAAAAACAATCTCCCTTGCCAAGTGGAACCCCAAATTTACACTCTTACCTTCTGTTAGAGAATTTTTCACAATTATAACACATACATAACCGACCTTAAAGGAGCATCATCAATAGGGAACTCCCGCTGGGTTCCCCTCCTTCCATCTGACGTTCATTGCTGCTTCGGTCACAAAAATACGGCGTGTGTATTTGATCTGGGAAAACATTTTTGCCTCTGCCGATAGCGAGAGAGCTTCGTATGTTTGCTCGCACGAAGTTTAGTGCGGAGAGAGAGAGGTGAACACCAGCTGCATGCAGCAAGCATTGTATCGCTTCAGCGAGGTTGACCCCATAAAAGTATAGCAGGCGATAGTGGATATGTCTGCGCTGGCAGAAGGTCACGACTTCGCAGAGGTCACATACTTGCAGTCTCTCCTACTTATGCTACTGCTGCTGCTGTCATTTATGCCGCTGCTGCACTCTATGCTGTTGATACGTTCGCTCAATTGAAAATTATAAACCTTACGATGCTTAACGATGTGGACGGCTGTGTCGTATCAATTTGTTTAATCACTCGAGCGACTCTGCTCTCGAAGTAGTTTCCGCTGTTTCGTGGGATGTGTCCCATGTTTTGGTTGTTGTCAAGCTCTGAGCTCCACAATGACTTGGCTATGTAGATGAATGGTTCAGAGAACCGACAAGTTGATAAATTAGACACATGTGCAACACTTGAGAATCTATAATGAGGAAACGTTTCGCCACACAGTGGCTTGATCAGTCCATACAAAGAAGAATGGTGAAGAACAGGAGGATTTTGAGGTAATCAGTCCCTCAGCCTTGAGTCGATGTAATCAGTCCATCAATCTTGAAAAGAATACAGCATATGTGTGAATAAGTGGCTTATATACTGTAGGTAGGTGAGGTGCAGCAGTCGTAGGGGGTGTCACATTTGACAAATTCAAATGTGGAAGGAGATCATGCCTAAGGGTTAGGCAAGTGAAGAATTCCCTGTATTAAGATCCCAAGATGCTGCTGTGTCTGACAGGAATGTAGATGAATGGTTGATGGACTGATTACATCGACTGAAGACTTAGGGACTGATTACCTCAAACTCCTCCTGTTCTTCACCATTCTTCTTTGTATGGACTGATGAAGTCACTGTGTGGCGAAAAGATTCCTCATTAAATATTCCCAAGTGTTGCACATGTGTCTAATTTATCAACTTGGCTATGGTTTAGAATGCACCGAAACGTCGTCTCAAGATCACTAAAAAAAAAACAATTCACCGAAGAGAAGTTCCTTTTGACAGTGTTTCGTTCTGTCCCGGACCAATGTCAAGTTACAGCTGGTCCTGAACGACTCGAAACGTCGTGTCAAGATCAAAAACTCTCAATTAGGAGAAGAACCTTATGACGACGTTTCGTTCCGTCGTGGATCATACGTTCAATAGAGATGTGAGTCTTCCGTGTAGCGTTTCAGCATAGATTCAGTAATCAGCATACCCTATGCAAGCACTTAGGGGCATTTATCATGCACTCAGCAGTTCAACAAGGTCGATGAAATCGCTGGCAGGAATAAGAAGGTCAAGGGAGAAGGGAGTCGTCAACTTTCCTGCGCAGGAGATCAATGGCTTGTGTAGTAAGTACCTTGGTTTACCTTGAATTTACCTGGAGAGGGTTTCTGGAGTCAACGCTTCCGCGGCTCGGTCCGAGACCAGGCCTCGTGGTCTCGGACCACGAGTGTCTGATCAACCAGGCTGTTACTGCTGGCCGCACGCAAACTGACGTATGAACCACAGCCCGGTTGGTCGGGTACTGACTTTAGGTAGCTGTCCAGTGCCATCTTGAAAACAGTCAGGCGTCTATTGGTAATCCCCTATATGTATGCTGGGAGGCAGTTGAACAGTCTTGGGCCCAGGACACTTACTGTGTTGTCTCTCAGTGTACTCGTGGCGCCCCTGCGTTTCATTGAGGGAATGTTGCATCTCCTGCCTAGTCGTTTGCTTTCGCAGGGAGTGATTTTCGTGTGCAAGTTTGGTAATAATCCCTCTAGGATTTTCCAAGTGTATATTACCATGTATCTCTCTCGCCTGCGTTCCAGGGAATACAAATCAAGGGACTTCAACCGTTCCCAGTAATTTTGGTGCTTTATCATACTTATGTGTGCCGTGAAAGTTCTTTGTACACTCTCCAGGTCATCAATTTCGCCTGCCTTGAAAAAGGCAATTAGTGTACAGCAGTATTCCAGCCTAGAGAGAACAAGCGATTTGAAGAGAATCATCATTGGCTTGGCGTTCCTGGTTTTTGAAGGTTCTCATTATCCTATAATTTTTCTAGCAGATGTGGTAGATACATTGTTGTGGACTTTGAAGGCGAGATCCTCTGACATTATCACTCCCAGGTCCTTTGCATTACTTTTTCGCTCTATTGAATGGTTAGAATTTGTTGTATACCCTGATACAGTTTAAATTTCCAAAAGTTTCCCATATGTGAGTAGTTGGAATGTCTCTTCGCTGAACTTCATAATGTTCTGAGCGGCCCATTTGAAGATTTGGGAGACGTCTGCTTGGAGTCTTGCGGTGCCTTCAATGAAGTACACTGTCATGGCAATTTGGGTGTCATCCGCAAAGGAAGACACATCTCTGTCTATGTCAGATATGAGGATGAGAAACAGGATGGGAGCGAGTACTGTGCCTTGTGGAACAGAGCTTTTCATCGTAGCTGCCTCAGACTTTACCCTGTTTACTATTACTCTTCGTGTTCTATTTGTTATGAAGTTATAGGTTCATCTACCAACTTTTCCTGTTATTCCTTTATCACACATTTTGTGCGCTATTTCATCATGGTCACACTTGTCGAAGGCTTTTGCAAAGTCTGTGTACACTACATCTGTATATTGTTTATCCTCTACAGCATCCAGGACCTTGTCTTAGTGGTCCAGTAGCTGGGACAGGCAGGACTACCTGCTCTAAACCCGTGTTGCCCTGGGTTGTGTAATTGATGGGTATCTAGGTGGTTAGCGATCTTGCTTCTTAGAACTCTTTCAAAGATTTTTATGATATGGGATGTTAGTGCTATCGGTCTGTAGTTCTTTGCAATTGCTTTACTGCCACCTTTGTAGAGTGGGGCTATGTCTGTTGTTTTAATGTGTGGGATGACCACTGTGTCCATGCTCCCTCTCCATAGAATGCTGAAGGCACGGGACAGGGACTGCTTGCAGTTCTTGATGAACACGGAGTTCCATGAGTCTGGGCCTGGGGCAGAGTGCATGGCCTTATCTTTTATTGCCTTTTGAAAGTCTTGTGGTGTTGAGGTAACCAAATTTTGTGTCTCGTTCATGAAAAATTCATTTAGATTGTCGACTATTAGTCTGGGTAATGACTCGCTGAATATTGAGTCGTATTGGGACTTTAGTATCTCACTCATTACTTTGCTGTCATCTGTGTATGTCCCATCTCGCCTAAGCAGGGGCCTAATATTGGATGTTGTTTTTTCCTTGGATTTGGCATAAGTGAAGTATTTTGTTTTTATTGTTTTCAATTTCGTTTATATCTTTTAATTCTTCCTGATATTCTTGTTTCCTGTTAGATTCCTTAAGTTTAAGTTCGATATTTGCTATTTCTCTGACCAGTGCCTCCCTTCGTATTTCAGATATATTGGCTCCTCTCAGCAGCTCTGTGATTCTTCGCCTTCGTCTGTATAGATGTATAATTTACATCTCCTCTTTTTTTTTCTTAATGGAATGTACCTTGAACAGACCTCAAGAACCACAGAGTTAATTTTGTTAAGGCCAAGGTTCGGATCCGTGTTGTTTAGGATATCTTCCAAGGTTGTTTCATTTAGACATGGCTAACTTGTTCCCATTGTGTGTTTTTCTTATTGAAGTTGAATATTGTGAAGACACCCTCATGACTGGTCACATTTTGCTGGTCAGGAGCCCTGTGCATACATGTCTGTACCTCTATTATGTTGTGATTTGAGTGTATTGCCTTTGATATGGTTATATTGCATGTCAGATAGTCATTGTTAATGAAGATGAGGTCCAACGTATTTTCTAGTCTTGTAGGCTCTAGTATTTGCTGGTTTAAAGTGAATTTGGTGAAGAGATTTAATAGCTCGTGTGTGTCAGTTTTCATCTGAGCTGCCTCCTGGGGTGATCTCTTCTAAAATATTATTTGCTACACTCTTCCATTTTAGGTGTCTCATGTTGAAATCTCCCAGTAGCAAGATGTTTGGGGTAGGAGTTGGGAGATTTTCCAGACAGGGGGTAATTTTCAAAACTTGTTCCTGGAAGTGCTGAGAAGTTGCATCCTGAGGCTTGTATACAATCACAATGACAAGGTTTTGTTTTTTAGGACTTGAAGTGCTGTTGGAGTGTGAGCAAAGTAACATTTATGAAGGGATTCAGGAAGCAACAAGCCGGACTTGAGTCCTGGAAGTGAACAGTACAGTGCCTGCACTCTGAAGGAGGGGTGTTGGTATGTTGTAGTTTTTTAACTGTAGTGTAGGTGCACCTCCTTTCCTGGAAATGATGTCTTAATATATACTATTGATTCACATGGTATAATAATAATAATAATAATAATTAATAATAATATAAATAATAATAATAATAATAATAATAATAATAATAATAATAATAATAATAATAATAATAATAATAATAATAATAATAATAATAATAATAATAATAATAATAATAATAATAATAATAATAATAATAATAATAATTCGAACAATTTGCTGTGAGTATTTTACAGACACACACACATACAGAACAGTAGCTTAAGCAGATAACGGCTATCAGAGTGTTGTTTTGTTGGTTGTCAGCAATGTCAGCCAGTGATTCAGTGAACAAATGATGGCAGCCCTGATGGCACTTAAAATTATTGGTAATGGAACCAGTGGCTCATACATCATGAATATTCATTTGTTATCAGTGTGTGTGTGTACTCACCTATTTGTGGTTGCAGGGGTCGATTCACAACTGTATGTGTGTGTATTCACCTATTTGTGGTTGCAGGAGTCGAGTCATAGCTCCTGGCCCCTCCTCTTCACTGATCACTACTAGGTTCTCTCTCTCCCTGCTCATGAGCTTAATCAAGTCTCGTCTTAAAACTATGTAAGGTTCATGCCTCCACTACGTCAGACTATTCCACTTCTTGACAACTATATGACTGAAGAAATACTTCCTAACATCTCTTTGACTCGTCAGAGTCTTCAATTTTCAATTGTGTCCCCTTGTTTCTGCGTCCCATCTTTGGAACATCCTGTCATTGTCCATTTTGTCAATTCCTGGCAATATTTTATGTCGTTATCATGTCTCCCGTAACCCTCCTGTCCTCCAGTGTCGTCAGGCCGATTTCCCTTAATCTTTATTCGTAGGACAATACTCTTAGCTCTGGGACTAGTCTTGTTGCAAACCTTTGCACTTTCTCTAATTTTTTGACGTGCTTGACCAGGTGTGGGTTCCAAAATGGTGCTGCATACTCATTTTTTGTTAGTGGCACACATACAGCATCTCTGCTTCCTCTCCAAGGACCCACGGAGAGATGTTGTCTGGTCCCACCGCCTTTGAGGTATCAAGTTCACATAGCAGCTTCTTCACCTCCTCCTCAGTTGTGTGTATTTTATCCAGCACTTGTTGGTGTATCTCTTGTTGATGTACCTCCCTATTCTGACTTCCTGGAATCCTTCTTTTCTCCACTGTAAACAATTCTTTATATCTCATGTTTAGCTCCTCACATACTTCTTGGTCGTTTCTTGTGAACTCACCACCTTCCTCCCTCAGCCTGATTACCTGGTCCTTGACTGTTGTTTTCCTCCTGATGTGGCTATACAACAGCTTCGAGTCAGACTTGACTTTCGATGCTATGTCATTTTCGTATTGTCGGTCAGCCTCATTTCATATCATTGTATATTCGTTTCTGGCTCTTCGGATAATCTCTTTATTTTCCTCTGTCCTTTGTCTTCTGTACTTTTCCATTCTCTAGTGCACTTAGTTTTTGCCTCCCTACACTTTTGGGTGAACCAAGGACTCGTTCTGGTCTTTCCATTATTTCTGTTTCCTTTGGGAAAAACCTCTCCTCTGCCTCCTTGCATTTTGTTGTCACGTACTCCATCATTTCATTTACTGGTTATCCTGTCAATTCTCTTTCCCACTGAACATCTTGCAGGAAGTTTATCATGCCTATGTAGTCCCCCCTTTTGTAGTTTATCTTCTCCCGTCCTATTTCTGCTACCCTCTCCACTTGTAGCTCAACTATGTATACAAAACACCGAACCACATGATCACTAGCTACAAGGGGCCTTTCTTACATGATATCCTCGATGTCCGAACTACTCAAGGTAAATACTAGGTCCAATCTTGCTCATCCTCACCTCTCTCTCTCTCTCCTCTCTCTCTCTCTTCTCTCTCTCTCTCTCTCTCTCTTCTCTCCTCTCTCTCTCTTCTCTCTCTTCTTCTCTCTCTCTTCCTCCTCTTCTCTTCTCTCCTCTTCTCTCTCTCTCTCTCCTCCTCCTCTCTCTCTCTCTCTTTTTTTCTTCTTTTTTTTCTTCTCTCTTTTCTCTTTCTTCTGTAGTGATCCTAACATGTTGATGCATGAGGTTTTCCAGTACCACAACCATCATCTTGGGTCTCTCTTTCGGGACCCCCATGGGGCTCCAGGTTTTCCCTGTCAATCTCCTTGTGATTGAAATCACCCATAACTAGTAACTTTGCTCTACCCATGTGAGCTCTTCTGGCCACCTCAGCTAGTGTGTCAACTATTGTTCTGTTGTTCTCGTCGTATTATTCTCTTGGCCTTCTGCAGTTCTGTGGCTGGTTGTACATCACTGCAATTACTACCTTATGGCCCCCAGACTGGATTGTTCCTTTCGCCCATTACATCCTTTCCTTCCATTTCCTCAAATCCCCACCGGTTTTTAATGAGCGTTGCATCTCCTCATCCCCCTCTGCTCCCTCTATTTTTCCTCAAGATTTGATATCTGCATGGAAAGATTGCATCTCTTATCATTCTTGTGAGTTTCGTTTCTATGATTGCTATTATATCTGGAGATGTGTCCTTGATTCTTTCATGCCACTCCTTACATTAAATTTGTTATTCCATCTGCATTTGTATACCAAACCATCAACTTCTTTTCTAAAACTGTGGTCTGAGGGTTACTTTTGAGATCGGGAAGCAGGAAACCTGATGAGGAACTATTGGCAGTTACTGTGAAGGTGAAGTTTGTAATGAGGTGGGTAGGGGCATTGGGTACATGTACATTTTGGGTTAGAATGTTTGGTTGCATTTGGGTTGTACTGGGTGAGAGGGCTTGTGTAGGTGGTGGTGAGGGAGGTTGTATTTGATCTTCCTCCTTAGTCTGGGTTCTCCTGCCCATCTCCATCTTTGGCTCTCTTTCATCTTTTCGTCTTTGTACCCTCTCTTTCAGTTTCTGCCTTTCTTCTCATGTTCAGTTGCAGTCGAGATACACCCTCCGGTATGCCGACATGTCTCTTAGTCGTGCTTTCTCTTGCAGAATCCTATTTCCAGCCGATTCTGCCTTGAAAATCACTTAAACTGGTCTGTTTCTTCCTCTTGCAAACACCCGTATTATTAGAAAATTTGCCAACTGGGTTATGTCATCTTCTCCTATTGCTTTCATGATGCTTTCAATCGCTTTTTCCTCCCCTTGTCTTCTTGCTTCCTAAGTTTCTCCTTCAACTTCCTGGAGCCAATGAACAAAGACTGATCTCTTCCTTTCGTTCTCCCACTGCATATCCCCATGTGTTCCCTGATTCGATTTAGTTGTCTCCATTGCAGCTTTGCTTTCTTGAATCTCTTCACTATCTGTTGTCCCTGTGCCCAGTGATATGTCATTTTCCCTTCTCAGCTTTCCTTGGGCATCATTGTGGTATGTTAGGACCTCTACGTATAGTGGTCCTAACAGACCACAATGGTCTGATGTGATCCTCTTTTTTTCTAGGGCTAAACGATAATCTGATAGGGCCTCTGCATACAGTTTCCCTTCTTTGTTCTCTACAGTCCCCTCGTTTGTGACTGATATAGCAGTTTCTGATGTTATGCCCACATTGCTCTTTAGTTCTTTAGGCCGTTTCAGATTTTTCACTTCCTCTACTAATATGTATCTTAGTCTCTGCTGCTGTGACTTGCATTTCTCAGTTCCTGCTCTCTGCAGCTATCCTCTCCTCCATTTTCATGCTAGGCTCTTCTAGCTTCCTTCCCCACTCATGTTCCCTTTTCATGAGCTCTGCTACCCAATCTTCCTTCACAGACTCATCTTCCAGTCCCCTGGTTTTCCGTACTGCTCTCTGGCACCCCATTTTTTTTTTTTTTTTTTTTGGTTGCCACAGAATGAAAAACTTATTTTTTTCTTTGTGGTTGTTTGTGATGTGTGTTTGACTGAGTGTTAGTTAGTTAGTTAGTTACCATTTTGTCCTAGGCACATGTCAATTAGACACTAGGCCTGTTGTATGTATGTGTGTATGTGTGTGTAGAAACACTTGAAATGTTTCTGCCCCACGGGAATTGAACCCGGCCCCTCCGTGCGTGAAGCAGAGCTTTACCACTGGCACGGGGCGTGTGTGTGTGTATGTGTGTGTGGGGGGCGTAGGGAGGGAGTGGAGGAAGCTGGAGACAGTGGGAAAATGGGAGAGAGGTGGGGAGGGGGAAAGAGGGAAAATATGGAGATAGAGAGGGGAGGGAGAAGCAAAGGGGGAGAGAGAATGGGAGAGGGAGAGGGGGAAAGAGGGATAGGAGGGAGAAGAAGCAGACGGGTGAGAGAGAGGGGGGGATCAGGGGAGGGAGTGGGAGAGAGGTGGGGGGGTGCAGGGCAGAGAGTGTGTGTGGCTCTGTATGTGTGTGGGAATGTATGTGGTCTATGTGTGGGTATGAATGTGTGTGTGTGTGTGGAACTATATGAGTGTGGGTTTATTAAGTGTGTGAAAAGAAGTGGGTGGGATTGTGTGTTATAGTGCATGAGTGTGTATGTGGAGTTTACACATGTGACACGTGGTCTTCTGTGCTCCTCTGACCTGACCTGACCCACAACTATCTACTAGTTTATGTTTACTATGCTTATCCTTCTTCCTAGTCTAATGGACACCTGTCTGCTAGCCCAGTTCTGCTATAAATTACCAATTGCTATTTGTTATTGTGTGCACACAAACACACACACACACTCACACACGAAACATGGAGAGCCAAGATGATGAATGTGGTACTGGAAAACCTTATGCATCAACATGTTAAGGACACTACCAGAGAGAGAGGGGAGGATGAACCAGCAAGACTGGACCTCGTGTTCACCCTGAGCAGTTCAGACAGTGAGGACATCACATATCAGAGGACCCTTGGAGCTAGTGATCATGTGGTTCTGTGCTTTGAATACATAGTAGAGTTACAAGTGGAGAGGGTAACAGGAGCTGAATGGGAAAAGCCAAACTATAATTCCTGTGTCACAAACCTCCTGGAGTTTTATGACAAGGTAACAGAAGTAAGACACGAGAGAGAAGGGTGGATTGACTGCATTTTCTTGGACTGCAAAATGGCCTTCGATACAATTCCTCACAAGAGATTAGTGCAGAAGCTAGATGATCATGCACACATTACAGGAAGGGCACTACAATGGATCAGAGAATATCTGACAGGGAGGCAACAACGAGTCATGGTACGTGATGAGGTATCACAGTGGGCGCCTGTGACGAGCGGGGTCCCACAGAGGTCAGTCCTAGGACCAGTGCTATTTTTGGTATATATGAATGACATGATGGAAGGGATAGACTTAGAAGTGTTCCTGTTCGCAGATGATGTGAAGTTTATGAGGAGAATTAAATCAGATGAAGATCAGGCAGGACTACAAAAAGACCTGGACAGGCTGGTCACGTGGTCCAGCAACTGGTTTCTCGAATTTAACCCCGCTAAATGCAAAGTCATGAAGATCGTGGAAGGGCAAAGAAGACCGCAGACTGAGTATAGGGTCGGTGGCCAAAGACTGCAAACCTCACTCAAGGAGAAAGATCTTGGGGTGAGTATAACACCGAACACGTCTCCGGAAGCACACATCAACCAGATAACTGGTGCGGCATATGGGCGCCTGGCAAACCTGAGAATAGCGTTCCGATACCTTAGTAAGGAATCGTTCAAGAGACTGTACACTGTGTACGTCAGGCCCATACTGGAGTATGCAGTACCAGTTTGGAACCCACACCTGGTCAAGCACGTCACGAAATTAGAGAAAGTGCAAAGGTTTGCAACAAGGTTAGTTCCGGGGCTAAGGGGAATGTCCTATGAAGAAAGGTTAAGGGAAATCGGCCTGACGACACTGGAGGACAGGAGGGTTAGGGAAGACATGATAACTACATACAAAATACTGTGTGGAATAGATAAGGTGATCAGAGATAGGATGTTCCAGAGAGGGGACACAGAAACAAGGGGTCACAATTGGAAGTTGATGACTCAGACGAGTCAAAGGGATGTTAGGAAGTATTTCTTCAGTCATATAGTTGTCAGGAAGTGGAAAAGTCTAGCAAGTGATGTAGTGGAGGCAGGAACCATACATAGCTTTAAGACGAGGTATGATAAAGCTCATGGAGCAGGGAGAGAAAGAACCTAGTAGCGGTCAGTGAAGAGGCGGGGCCAGGAGCTGAGTCTCGACCCCTGCAACCACAATTAGGTGAGTACACACACACACACACACACCCCTGCAACCACAATTAGGTGAGTACAATTAGGTGAGTACACACACACACACACACACACACACACACACAAACCTGTTCTAGACACCTAACTCTGTTCCGTGTGCATCCGTCAAGAGCGAATCTAAATGGCGAATATATACCATAATGAGTCATAATTACTCAGGTGAGTGAATAACTAACATCTCAGTGATTCACAGTTACTCACGTAACTGAGTAACAAGCAAATATAATTCATATTTCCTCATGTAATAAACTTGGGTATCAGATGGAGACTAATTAGCAATGAATATTAATAATTGACTTATAATGAAACACAGCGCACCACATCACTGTAATTGAAACATTATAATATTAATTAAATTTTGTAAAACACAAATCATTTCACTATGATGATAAAAGTTTAATGTTTATATGCCTTATTAGCACGTCCCATTCGCTTTTTAAATTAATAAAAATTTGTAATAATGTAGATGTTATTATTATTATTATCATTATTATTATTATTATTACTATTATTATTACTATTATTATTATTCTTATTCTTATTATTAATATTATTATTATTATTATTATTATTATTATTATTATTATTATTATTATTATTATTATTATTATTATTATTATTATTATTATTATTATCATCATCATTAGTATTTTATATTTATTTCAATTATTATTATTATTTGGACTCTCTCCTCGAAAAACCCTAAACCCATTTGGGTCATTCGTTTGATGCCTTGATGCTAGTTTAAGCCTCTTGATTCAAGGAATTTGAGCCACCTTTTTCTATTCAAACTTGATTGCTTCAGATTTAATAAGTGACCTATGACCCCTACGAAGTCTTCTTTCCTGGCGGCAAATATTTAATTTTTCATCAACCTTGGTACCCACATATCAAGTAATGCTTTCCTTGAACCTTTGCTATAACATATTGTTACATGCACTCACTTAATTGTGCTTGCAGGGGTCAAGTCACAGCTCCTTGCCCCGCCTCTTCATTGGTCGCTACTAGGTCACTCTACCTGCTCCATGAGCTTTATTATACCTCTTCGTAAATCTGTGTATGGATCCTGCCTCCACTACGTCACTTTCCAGACTATTCCACTTCCTGACAACTCTATGACTGAAGAAGAGCTTCCTAACATCTTGTAACTCATCTGAGTCTTCAACTTCCAATTGTGACCCCTTGCTGCTGTGTCCCATCTCTGGAACATCCTGTCTCTGTCCACCTTGTCGATTCCTCTCAGTATTTTATATGTCGTTATTATATCCCTCCTATCTCTCCTGTCCTCCAGTATCGTCAGTTCGAGTTCTCTTAACCTATCCTAGTAGGACATACCATAAGCTCCGGGACTAGTCTCGTTGCAAACCTTTGCACTTTCTATAATTTTCTGACATGCTTTGCCAGGTGTGGGTTCCAAACTGGTGCTGCATACTCTAATATGGGCCTGATGTACACGGTGTACAGAGTCCTGACCTATTCCTTACTGAGATGCCGGAATGCTATTCTTAGGTTTGCTAAGCGCCCATACGCTGCAGCAGTTATCTGGTTGATGTGAACCTGATATGTGCTCCGTATTATACTCATCCCAAGATCTTTTCCTTGAGTGAGGTTTGTAGTCTTTGGCCTCCTAGACTGTACTCTGTCCGCGGTCTTCCTTGCCCTTCCCCAGTGTTCATGACTTTGCACTTGGTGGGATTGAACTCTAGGAGCCAGTTTCTGGACCAGGCCTATAGCCTGTCCAGATCCCTTTGTAGTCCTTCCTGGTCCTCCTCAGATTGAATTCTCAATAACTTCACGTCGTCTGCAAACAGGGACACTTCTGAGTCTATTCCTTCTGTCATGTCATCATTATATACCAGAAACAGCACCAGTCCAAGGACTGACTCCTGTGGAACCCCGCTCGTCACAGGCGCCCACTAGTACAACTCGTCATAAGAACATAAGAAAGAAGGAAAACTGCAGCAGGCCTACTGGCCCATGCGAGGCACGTCCAAATCTCCAACGACTTAAGCCAATGCTCCGACCCAGCCAGATCAGGTTACATTCACTTAAGGAAGGAGCACTGCATCTTACCTAGTAGCACAAGCTAGTCAGGACCAACTCACACCCAACCGCACCCACTCATATAATTATCTAGCCGACCACCTGGTCAGCCGACCATCTGGTCAGGTCACTTCCACTTAAGGAATTAGTACAGCTACTGACCTGGTTGTACAAGCTAGTCAGGTCCAAACTCACACCCACCCACACACACCCATGTATTTATCTAACCTATCTTTAAAACTACACAACGTCTTAGCATCTATGACGGTACTTAGGAGTTTGTTCCACTCATCCACAACTCTATTACCAAACCAGTGCTTTCCTATATCCTTCCTGAATCTGAACTTTTCCAACTTGAAACCATTCCTGCGAGTCCTGTATTGGTTGGATATTTTCAGCACGCTATTTACATCCACTTTATTTATTCCTGTTTTCCATTTATACACCTCAATCATATCCCCCTAATTTTACGCCTTTCTAGAGAGTGCAGATTCAGGGCCCTCAGTCTATCCTCAAAGGGAAGATTTCTGATACATGGGATAAGAACATAAGGACATAAGAAAGGAGGAACACTGCAGCAGGCCTGTTGGCCCATACTAGGCAAGTCCTTCACAATCCGTCCCACTAACAGAATATTTGCTCAACCCAATTTTCAATGCTACCCAAGAAATAAGCTTTGATAATTCTATTTCTTCATGTGCGAGTCCCATTCAAATCCAACCCCTCTCACTCATGAATTTATCCAACCTAAATTTGAAACTACCCAAGGTCCTAGCTTCAATAACCCTACTAGGCAGACTGTTCCACTCATCAACTACCCTATTTCCAAACCAATACTTTCCTATATCCTTTCTAAATCTAAACTTATCTAACTTGAATCCATTATTGCGGGTTCTCTCTTGGAGAGATATCCTCAAGACCTTATTTATATCCCCTTTGTTAATGCCCATTTTCCACTTGTATACCTCGATCATGTCTCCCCTCATTCTACGTCTTACAAGTGAATGTAATTTAAGGGTCTTCAATCTTTCTTCGTAAGGAAGATTTCTAATGCTATGTATTAATTGTTTTCTAACGAATTTATGTCCGTTCTGTAATATGGAGACCAGAACTAAGCTGAGTAATCTAGGTGAGGCCTTACTAATGATGTATAAAGCTGTAATATAACCTCTGGACTTCTGTTGCTAACACTTCTTGATATAAATCCCATTAATCTATTTGCCTTATTACGTACGCTTAGGCATTGCTGTCCTGGTTTAAGGTTGCTGCTTACCATCACCCCCAAGTCCTTCTCGCAATCTGTATGGCTAAGTTCTACGTTATTTAACTTATAAGTGCTTGGGTTATAGACACTCCCGAGCTTCAGAACCTTGCATTTATCTACATTGAACTGTATCTGCCACTTTTCTGACCACGAATTAAGTTTGTCTAAATCTTCCTGAAGTTAGAAAACATTAGAAAACCTTAAGCGTAGAATGACTAAATTAATACATAGCATTAGAAATCTTCCTTACGAAGAAAGATTGAAGACCCTTAAATTACATTCACTTGTAAGACGTAGAATGGACATGATCGAGTATACAAGTGGAAAATGGGTATTAACAAGGGGATATAAATAAGGTCTGGGGTATCTCTCAAGAGCCCAATAATGGATTCAAGTTAGATAAGTTAGATTTAGAAAGGATATAGGAAAGTATTGGTTTGAAATAGGTAGTTGATGAGTGAACAGTCTGCCTAGTAGGGTTATTAAGCTAGACCTGTAGTTTAAATTTAGGTTGATAATTCATGTGAAGGGGTTGGATTTGAGTGGGAATTGCACTGAGTAAATAAAATTATCAAAGCATTTTGGGTAGCATTGAAAATTAGGTTGAACAAATATTCTGTTAGTGGGATGGAATGTGAAGGACCTGCCTAGAATGGGCCAACAGGCCTGCTGCAGTGTTCCTCCTTTCTTATGTTCTTATGTTCTATGACATCTATGTTTGAATCAATTATCCTACCTATCTTCGTGTCGTCGGCGAATTTGCTCATATCACTAGTAATTCCCTCGTCAAGGTCATTGATATATATTATAAATAACAATGGGCCTGAGACTGATCCCTGTGGAACACCACTTGTTACAAGTCCCCATTCGGATTTAACCCCATTTATGCACACTCTCTGCTTCCTATTGGTGAGCTATGACTCGATCCATGACAGCACTTTTCCCCCAATGCCATGAGCTGCCACTTTCTTTAACAGTCTCTGGTGCGGTACTCTATCAAAAGCCTTACTAAAGTCTAAATAAACAATATCGAATTCTTTATCGTGATCAACAGCCTCAAAAGCTTTAGTGAAGATGGTTAATAAATTAGATAGGCAGGAACGGCCCCTCGTGAATCCATGCTGAGTATCATTAATCAAATTATGGTTATCTAGATGGCTTCTAATAATATCAGCTTTAATTGACTCTAGTAATTTGCCTACAATTGAGGTCAGGCTTATTGGGCGGTAATTTGACGGTAGTGACTTGTCCCCTGCTTTAAAAATAGGAATTACATTAGCCATCTTCCACATATCAGACAATGAATGGCTGTCCAGGGCAATTGGTGTCAATTGCTGGCTGGACAAATACTGTAAGGAAAATTCAGTAACATTCATTGACAACTGGGACCTCTTCTATGGCAGAAATGACATGTATGCCAGGGATGGGGTTCACTTATCCAGGTCTGGGGTGGGGGCACTGGCAACTGCAGTGGAGGGAGCTGTTAGGGCTTTAAACTAGAAATAGTTAGGGGTATGGGTTTTTGGGGGAAAACAGAGAAGTCCCAGTGTAGTAATATTATAAGTTGTAGGAGAACTAGTAATAGGCAGAATAAGGTGGATAGTGGAAAGCTAGTGACACTAGATGACAAGGACAGTAATAGGTATAGTGGAAAAACAGAGATGAGCAGGAAGGGTAAAGAGAAAGGAGGGTCTCTAAATATATACTACACCAATAGTCGTAGTGCTAGGAATAAGATGGACGAGTTGAGATTAGTTGCAAGTACGGGTAATGTTGATGTTTTTGCAATAACTGAGACATGGTTTAATATGAAAAATCGGGACTTGCCTGCCGAATGTCACATTCAGGGTTTTAAATTGTTCCAAGTAGACAGAAGTATCGGGAAGGGGTGGGGTGGCACTCTATGTCCGTGATCATTTAAATTGTTGCATAAAAACGGGTATAAAGTCTGAATTAACACATACAGAGTCTGTCTGGATAAAATTTTCAGAGGGTGTGAAAAATTGATTTTAGGCGTGATTTACCGTCCTCCAAACTTAGATAGGGAACAAGGGAAACTACTTTGGGAGGAAATTGTTAAGGCCACAAGACACGATAACGTAGTAATTCTAGGGACTTTAACTTTAGTCAGATTGATTGGAATTTCATGACAGGAAATTTAGAATCTAACGACTTTTTAGAAGTAGTTCAGGATTGCGTTTTAAAGCAGTTTGTAACAGAACCTACAAGGGAAATAACCTACTTGACTTGGTTCTGGCAAGCAAGAAACCCTTGTTAATAATTTAGAAATTACAGAGGAACTCGGCTCAAGCGACCACAAGTCAATTACCTTTAGCATTGAATGGATGTATGATAGTAGGGATAATTCAGTAATGGTCCCAGATTTTCGCTTAGCAGATTATAATGGACTTAGAGAACACTTATCAACTGTGGACTGGGGTGAAGAAGAGAGGTATCAATATGACAGTTTTCTTAACACTATACAGGCTGCCCAAAGAACATTTATCCCGTATAAAGAAATTAGATCAAGTAGAAATGACCCAAAATGGATGAATAATAGGCTCAAATATCTTTTAGGGCAGAAGAAAGGAATTTATAGGCGCATAAAATGAGGTGAGGGTCATCTTATAAATCAGTATACTGACATTAAGAGGGACGTTAAAAGGGAATAAGAAAAGCTAAACGGGACTATGAAATTAAAGTTGCTAGGGATTCAAAACTAACCCAAAAGTTTTTCCAGGTTTATAGAACAAAAGTTAGGATAAGATAGGTCCCTTAAAAATAACCTTGGGCATCTTACTGACAAGGAGAATGATATGTGCTCTATTTTTAATAATTATTTTCTCTCGGTTTTCACACAGGAAGACATTAATAATATCCCAGTAATTAATTTTTACAGAGGCCCAGAAGAAGATAAATTATGTAATATCACAGTCACTAGCGAAATGGTTATGAAACAGCTGGACCGACTGAAACAAAATAAATCGCCGGGTCCAGATGAGCTTTTTGCAAGGGTTCTTAAGGAATGCAAAATGGAACTCTGTGAACCAATATCTAACATTTTTAATTTATCTCTTCAAACAGGTGTAGCATCTGATATGTGGAAGATGGCTAATGTAATTCCTATTTTTAAAGCAGGGGACAAGTCACTACCGTCAAACTACCGCCCAATAAGCCTGACCTCAATTGTAGGCAAATTACTAGAGTCAATTATAGCTGATATTATTAGAAGCCATCTAGATAACCATAATTTGATTAATGATACCCAGCATGGATTCACGAGGGGCCGTTCCTGCCTATCTAATTTATTAACCTTCTTCAGTAAAGCTTTTGAGGCTGTTGATCACGATAAAGAATTCGATATTGTTTATTTAGATTTTAGTAAGGCTTTTGATAGAGTACCGCACCAGAGACTGTTAAAGAAAGTGGCAGCTCATGGCATTGGGGGAAAAGTGCTGTCATGGATCGAGTCATGGCTCACCAATAGGAAGCAGAGAGTGTGCATAAATGGGGTTAAATCCGAATGGGGACTTGTAACAAGTGGTGTTCCACAGGGATCAGTCTTAGGCCCATTGTTATTTATAATATATATCAATGACCTTGATGAGGGAATTACTAGTGATATGAGCAAATTCGCCGACGACACGAAGATAGGTAGGATAATTGATTCAAACATAGATGTCATAGAACTTCAGGAAGATTTAGACAAACTTAATTCGTGGTCAGAAAAGTGGCAGATGCAGTTCAATGTAGATAAATGCAAGGTTCTGAAGCTCGGGAGTGTCCATAACCCAAGCACTTATAAGTTAAATAACGTAGAACTTAGCCATACAGATTGCGAGAAGGACTTGGGGTGATGGTAAGCAGCAACCTTAAACCAAGACAGCAATGTCTAAGCGTACGTAATAAGGCAAATAGATTACTGGGATTTATATCAAGAAGTGTTAGCAACAGAAGTCCAGAGGTTATATTACAGCTTTATACATCATTAGTAAGGCCTCACCTAGATTACGCAGCTCAGTTTTGGTCTCCATATTACAGAATGGACATAAATTCGTTAGAAAACATTCAGCGTAGAATGACTAAATTAATACATAGCATTAGAAATCTTCCTTACGAAGAAAGATTGAAGACCCTTAAATTACATTCACTTGTAAGACGTAGAATGAGAACATAAGAAAGGAGGAACACTGCAGCAGGCCTGTTGGCCCATACTAGGCAGGTCCTTCACAATCCGTCCCACTAACAGAATATTTGCTCAACCCAATTTTCAATGCTACCCAAGAAATAAGCTTTGACAATTCTACCCACTAATGCGCGAGTCCCACTCAAATCCAACCCCTCTCACTCATGAATTTATCCAACCTAAATTTGAAACTACCCAAGGTCCTAGCTTCAATAACCCTACTAGGCAGACTGTTCCACTCATCAACTACCCTATTTCCAAACCAATACTTTCCTATATCCTTTCTAAATCTAAACTTATCTAACTTGAATCCATTATTGCGGGTTCTCTCTGGAGAGATATCCTCAAGACCTTATTTATATCCCCTTTGTTAATACCCATTTTCCACTTGTATACCTCGATCATGTCTCCCTCATTCTACGTCTTACAAGTGAATGTAATTTTAGGGTCTTCAATCTTTCTTCGTAAGGAAGATTTCTAATGCTATGTATTAATTTAGTCATTCTACGCTGAATATTTTCTAACGAATTTATGTCCATTCTGTAATATGGAGACCAGAACTGAGCTGCGTAATCTAGGTGAGGCCTTACTAATGATGTATAAAGCTGTAATATAACCTCTGGACTTCTGTTGCTAACACTTCTTGATATAAATCCCAGTAATCTATTTGCCTTATTACGTACGCTTAGGCATTGCTGTCTTGGTTTAAGGTTGCTGCTTACCATCACCCCCAAGTCCTTCTCGCAATCTGTATGGCTAAGTTCTACGTTATTTAACTTATAAGTGCTTGGGTTATGGACACTCCCGAGCTTCAGAACCTTGCATTTATCTACATTGAACTGCATCTGCCACTTTTCTGACCACGAATTAAGTTTGTCTAAATCTTCCTGAAGTTCTATGACACCTATGTTTGAATCAATTATCCTACCTATTTTCGTGTCGTCGGCGAATTTGCTCATATCACTAGTAATTCCCTCATCAAGGTCATTGATATATATTATAAATAACAATGGGCCTAAGACTGATCCCTGTGGAACACCACTTGTTACAAGTCCCCATTCGGATTTAACCCATTTATGCACACTCTCTGCTTCCTATTGGTGAGCCATGACTCGATCCATGACAGCACTTTTCCCCAATGCCATGAGCTGCCACTTTCTTTAACAGTCTCTGGTGCGGTACTCTATCAAAAGCCTTACTAAAGTCTAAATATACAATATCGAATTCGTTATCGTGATCAACAGCCTCAAAAGCTTTACTGAAGAAGGTTAATAAATTAGATAGGCAGGAACGGCCCTCGTGAATCCATGCTGGGTATCATTAATCAAATTTTGGTTATCTAGATGGCTTCTAATAATATCAGCTATAATTGACTCTAGTAATTTGCCTACAATTGAGGTCAGGCTTATTGGGCGGTAGTTTGACGGTAGTGACTTGTCCCCTGCTTTAAAAATAGGAATTACATTAGCCATCTTCCACATATCAGACACTACACCTGTTTGAAGAGATAAATTAAAAATGTTAGATATTGGTTCACAGAGTTCCATTTTGCATTCCTTAAGAACCCTTGCAAAAGCTCATCAGGACCCGGCGATTTTTTTTGTTTCAGTCGGTCCAGCTGTTTCATAATCATTTCGCTAGTGACTGTGATATTACATAATTTATCTTCTTCTGGGCCTCTGTAAAAATTAATTACTGGGATATTATTAATGTCTTCCTGTGTGAAAACCGAGAGAAAATAATTATTAAAAATAGAGCACATATCATTCTCCTTGTCAGTAAGATGCCCAAAGTTATTTTTAAGGGACCTATCTTATCCCTAACTTTTGTTCTATAAACCTGGAAAAACTTTTGGGTTAGTTTTTGAATCCCTAGCAACTTTAATTTCATAGTCCCGTTTAGCTTTTCTTATTCCCTTTTAACGTCCCTCTTAATGTCAGTATACTGATTTATAAGATGACCCTCACCTCTTTTTATGCGCCTATAAATTCCTTTCTTCTGCCCTAAAAGATATTTGAGCCTATTATTCATCCATTTTGGGTCATTTCTACTTGATCTAATTTCTTTATACGGGATAAATGTTCTTTGGGCAGCCTGTATAGTGTTAAGAAAACTGTCATATTGATACCTCTCTTCTTCACCCCAGTCCACAGTTGATAAGTGTCCTCTAAGTCCATTATAATCTGCTAAGCGAAAATCTGGCACCATTACTGAATTATCCCTACTATCATACATCCATTCAATGCTAAAGGCAATTGACTTGTGGTCGCTTGAGCCGAGTTCCTCTGTAATTTCTAAATTATTAACAAGGGTTTCCTTGCTTGCCAGAACCAAGTCAAGTAGGTTATTTCCCTTGTAGGTTCTGTTACAAACTGCTTCAAAAGCAATCATGAACTACTTCTAAAAAGTCGTTAGATTCTAAATTCCCTGTCATGAAATTCCAATCAATCTGACTAAAGTTAAAGTCCCCTAGAATTACTACGTTATCGTGTCTTGTGGCCTTAACAATTTCCTCCCAAAGTAGTCTCCCTTGTTCCCTATCTAAGTTTGGAGGTCGGTAAATCACGCCTAAAATCAATTTTTCACACCCTCTGAAAATTCTATCCAGACAGACTCTGTATGTGTTAATTCAGACTTTATACCCGTTTTTATGCAACAATTTAAATGATCACGGACATAGAGTGCCACCCCACCCCTTTCCCGATACTTCTGTCTACTTGGAACAATTTAAAACCCTGAATGTGACATTCGGCAGGCAAGTCCCGATTTTTCATATTAAACCATGTCTCAGTTATTGCAAAAACATCAATATTACCCGTACTTGCAACTAATCTCAACTCGTCCATCTTATTCCTAGCACTACGACTATTGGTGTAATATATATTTAGAGACCCTCCTTTCTCTTTACCCTTCCTGCTCATCTCTGTTTTTCCACTATACCTATTACTGTCCTTGTCATCTAGTGTCACTAGCTTTCCACTATCCACCTTATTCTGCCTATTACTAGTTCTCCTACAACTTATAATATTACTACACTGGGACTTCTCTGTTTTCCCCCCAAAACCCATACCACTAACTATTTCTAGTTTAAAGCCATAACAGCTCCCTCCACTGCAGTTGCCAGTGCCCCCACCCCAGACCTGGATAAGTGAACCCCATCCCTGGCATACATGTCATTTCTGCCATAGAAGAGGTCCCAGTTGTCAATGAATGTTACTGAATTTTCCTTACAGTATTTGTCCAGCCAGCAATTGACACCAATTGCCCTGGACAGCCATTCATTTCCAACTCCTCTCCTTTGCAAAATACCACATATGACAGGGTTCCCACCCTTCTTCCTAATTATGTCTATTGCTGACCTAAACCTGCTAGTCAGGTCCTCACTCCTACGTCTGCCAACATCGTTGCCTCCAGCACTGAGACAGATAATAGGATTGCTCCTATTACCTCTCATGATGTCGTCCAGACGGCTAACAATATCCTCCATCCCAGCCCCAGGAAAGCAAACCCTCTGTCTCCTACTCCTATCAATCAAACAGAAAGCCCTATCCATGTACCTAACCTGACTGTCCCCAACAACAACAATGTTTTTACCTTCCTTTGTGTCTTTCGTCGTGACGCTCCCAGAAGTCGACTCATATTCATCGGGTAGCACGGAGAATGGGTTCGATGTTTCCACAACATTCTCCTGGGTCTTCGTTGTTTCTACCTCTCCACCCGTCCTCTTGAGCCTTAACTTTGTCCCATGCGTTTTAGCCACTGTCCAGGTTCCTTTCCTGGCTTGAGGATTCTCAACAGGAGGATTACTACGAATCCTCTTGTTTTCCTCAGTCAGTCGCTGTATCTCAAGCTTAGCTACCCTCAGTTCTTCCTTCAGCTGCTGGTAGAGTAGCTCAAGAGAGGACATCTTCTTCAGATTGACAGAGAGCACACAAGACACGTCTTCACTGAGTTAAGTCAGGACAACCACTATGAAAAAAGACAACCACTATGAAAAAATAGAGGAATTCCAAGCGCTTTCGTGACTACTCACATTATCAAGGAACTATGAATACAAGTGGAAAATAGGTATTAACAAAGGGGATATAAATAAGGTCTTGATGATATCTCTCCAAGAGAGAACCCGCAAGAATGGATTCAAGTTAGATAAGTTTAGATTTAGAAAGGATATAGGAAAGTATTGGTTTGGAAATAGGGTAGTTGATGAGTGGAACAGTCTGCCTAGTAGGGTTATTGAAGCTAGGATCTTGATACAAAGGGATTCTTCAACATTTGTCCAAACCTTTGGACAAGGACTTACTTCGACTAGTGGTTGATACCACTATGTCCTGCCTCCTCCTGCTTCATCTCACCTGATTACAGCATATAAGCCACCTCTACGGCTTTGTGCTACACTTCTAACAAGATTGATGGACTGAACACATCGACTCCAGGCCGAGGGACTGATAACCTCAAACTCCTCCTCTCCTTACACCTTTCTACTTTGTATTGGACTGATGAAGCCACTGTGTGGCGAAACGTTTCCTCAATAAAGATACCCAAGTGTTGCATATGTGTTAATTTAACAACTTGTCGGTTCTCTGAACCATTCATCTACGAAGCTAGGACCTTGGGTAGTTTCAAATTTAGGTTGGATAAATTCATGAGTGAGAGGGGTTGGATTTGAGTGGGACTCGCGCATGAGTGGGTAGAATTGTCAAAGCTTATTTCTTGGGTAGCATTGAAAATTGGGTTGAGCAAATATTCTGTTAGTGGGACGGATTGTGAAGGACCTGCCTAGTATGGGCCAACAGGCCTGCTGCAGTGTTCCTCCTTTCTTATGTTCTTAAATTAAAAATGTTAGATATTGGTTCACAGAGTTCCATTTTGCATTCCTTAAGAACCCTTGCAAAAAGCTCATCAGGACCCGGCGATTTATTACCTGTACTTGCAACTAATCTCAACTCGTCCATCTTATTCCTAGCACTACGACTATTGGTGTAATAAATATTTAAAGACCCTCCTTTCTCTTTACCCTTCCTGCTCATTTCTGTTTTTCCACTATACCTATTACTGTCCTTGTCATCTAGTGTCACTAGCTTTCCACTGTCCACCTTTTTCTGCCTATTACTAGTTCTCCTAGAACTTATAATATTACTACACTGGGTCTTCACTGTTTTCCCCCAAAAACCCATACCACTAACTATTTCTAGTTTAAAGCCCTAACAGCTCCCTCCACTGCAGTTGCCAGTGCCCCCACCCCAGACCTGGATAAGTGAACCCCATCCCTGGCATACATGTCATTTCTGCCATAGAAGAGGTCCCAGTTGTCAATGAATGTTACTGAATTTTCCTTACAGTATTTGTCCAGCCATCAATTGACACCAATTGCCCTGGACAGCCATTCATTTCCAACTCCTCTCCTTGGCAAAATACCACATATGACAGGGTTCCCACCCTTCTTCCTAATTATGTCTATTGCTGACCTAAACCTGCTAGTCAGGTCCTCACTCCTACGTCTGCCAACATCGTTGCCTCCAGCACTGAGACAGATAATAGGATTGCTCCCATTACCTCTCATGATGTCGGCCAGACGGCTAACAATATCCTCCATCCCAGCCCCAGGAAAGCAAACCCTATGTCTCCTACTCCTATCATTCAAACAGAAAGCCCTATCCATGTATCTAACCTGGCTGTCCCCAACAACAACAATGTTTTTACCTTCCTTGGTGTCGTTCGTCTTGACGCTCCCAGAAGTCGACTCACATTCATCGGGTAGCACGGAGAATGGGTTCGATGTTTCCACAACATTCTCCTGGGTCTTCGTTGTTTCTACCTCTCCACCCGTCCTCTTGATCCTTAACTTTGTCCCATGCGTTCTAGCCACTGTCCAGGTTCCTTTCTTGGCTTGAGGATTCTCAACAGGAGGATTACTACGAATCCTCTTGTTTTCCTCAGTCAGTCGCTGTATCTCAAGCTTAACTACCCTCAGTTCTTCCTTCAGCTGCTGGTAGAGTAGCTCAAGAGAGGACATCTTCAGATTCACAGAGAGCACACAAGACACGTCTTCACTGAGTTAAGTCAGGTCCACCATTGTTAAGTCAGGTCCACCACTGAGTTAAGTCAGGTCCACCCCAAGTTAAGTCAGGTCCACCCAGTTAAGTCAGGTCCATGGAGATAAATTAAAAATGTTAGATACTGGTTCACAGAGTTCCATTTTGCATTCCTTAAGAACCCTTGCAAAAAGCTCATCAGGACCTGGCGATTTATTTTGTGTCAATCGGTCTAGTTGTTTCATAACCATTTCACTAGTGACTGTGATATTACATAATTTATCTTTTTCTGGGCCTCTGTAAAAATTAAATTCTGGGATATCATTAGTATCTTCCTGCGTGAAAACCGAGAGAAAATAATTATTAAAAATAGAGCACATATCATTCTCCTTGTCAGTAAGATGCCCAGAGTTATTTTTAAGGGGACCTATCTTATCCCTAACTTTTGTTCTATAAACCTGGAAAAAACTTTTGGGGTTAGTTTTTGAATCCCTAGCAACTTCAATTTCATAGTCCCGTTTAGCTTTTCTTATCCCCTTTTTAACGTCCCTCTTAATGTCAGTATACTGATTTATAAGATGACCCTCACCTCTTTTTATGCGCCTATAAATTCCTTTATTCTGCCCTAAAAGATATTTGAGCCTATTATTCATCCATTTTGGGTCATTTCTACTTGATCTAATTTCTTTATACGGGATAAATGTTCTTTGGGCAGCCTGTATAGTGTTAAGAAAACTGTCATATTGATACCTCTCTTCGTTACCCCAGTCAACAGTTGATAAGTGTTCTCTAAGTCCATTATAATCTGCTAAGCGAAAATCTGGGACCGTTACTGAATTATCCCTACTATCATACATCCATTCGATGCTAAATTTAATTGACTTATGGTCGCTTGAGCCGAGTTCCTCTGTAATTTCTGAATTATTAACAAGGGTTTCCTTGCTTGCTTGCCAGAACCAAGTCAAGTAGGTTATTTCCCCTTGTAGGTTCTGTCACAAACTGGTTCAAAAAACAATCTTGAACTACTTCCAAAAAGTCGTTAGATTCTAAATTCCCTGTCAAGAAATTCCAATCAATCTGACTAAAGTTAAAGTCCCCTAGAATTGCTACGTTATCGTGCCTTGTGGCCTTAACAATTTCCTCCCAAAGTAATCTCCCTTGTTCCCTATCTAAGTTTGGAGGACGGTAAATCACACCTAAAATCAATTTTTCGCACCCCTCTGAAAATTCTTTCCAGACAGATTCTGTATGTGTTATTTCAGACTTTATACCCGTTTTTATGCAACAATTTAAATATTCACGGACATAGAGTGCCACCTCACCCCCCTTCCCGATACTTCTATCTACTTGGAACAATTTAAAACCCTGAATGTGACATTCGGCAGGCATGTCCCGATTTTTCATATTAAACAATGTCTCAGTTATTGCAAAAACATCAATATTACCAGTACTTGCAACCAATCTCAACTCGTCCATCTTATTCCTAGCACTACGACTATTGATGTAATATACACTTAATGACCCTCCTTTCTCTTTACCCTTCCTGCTAATTTCTGTTTTTCCACTATACCTATTACTGTCCTTGTCACCTAGTGCCACTGACTTACCAATATCCACCTTATTCTGTCTATTACTAGTTCCCCTAGAATTTATAACATTACTACATTGGGACTTCACTGTTTCCCCCCCCCCCATAACCCATACCACTAACTTTTTCTAGTTTAAAGCCCTAACTTTGTCATCCTCCTTTGTACGTTTTCCAGTGCATTTATATCCATTCTGTAATACGGTGACCAGAACTGTGCAGCATAATCTAAATGAGGCCCAACCAAAGATATATAGAGTTGAAGAACAACCTGAGGACTTCTATTATTTATACTTCTTGATATGAAGCCAAGGATTCTGTTAGCTTTATTGCGAACACTTATGCACTGTTGTCTTGGCTTCAGATTACTACTAACCAGAACTCCCAAATCCTTCTCGCAATTACAAGTAATAAGATCTACATTATTCAGCTTATATGTGGCATGGTTATTGTCCTGCCCAACATTTAGAACTTTGCATTTGTTTACATTAAACTGCATCTGCCACTTCTCCGACCACTGCATCAGTCTATTCAAATCATCCTGGAGTGCTCTAATGTCCTCATTTGAATGAATTGGACGGCCTATTTTGGTGGCATCAGCAAATTTACTTATGTTACTATTTATTCCCTCATCTATGTCGTTTATGTAAATTGTAAACAACAGGGGGCCCAAAACTGACCCCTGTGGAACACCGCTTGAGACGCGCCCCCATTCTGATTTCTCTCCATTTATGCAAACTCTCTGCCGCCTATTTGTCAACCATGCCTCTACCCAGGAAAAAATTTCTCCTCCTATTCCGTGTGCCTTAAGTTTTCCCAGTAGCCTCTGATGTGGAACTTTATCGAAATCCTTACTGAAGTCCATATACACAATATCATATTCATTACCATGATCTACCTCCTCAAACACCTTAGTGAAAAAAGTTAGTAAATTCGTAAGACAGGAACGCCCCTTAGTAAAACCGTGTTGAGATTCATTAATCAATTTATGCTTTTCAAGATGGCTACGAATTGCCTCGGCAATTATTGATTCCATAAATTTACCAACTATGGAGGTAAGGCTTATTGGTCTATATCTGTGGTATGGAAGACAGCAAGACTGATATGTCTTCCTGTCAAGTATTCTCTGATTCATTGCAGTGCATTCCCTGTTATACCTGCCTGGTCCTCCAGCTTTTTCACTAGTCTCTTGTGTGGATCTGTGTCAAAATCCTTCTTAAAGTCCAAGAAAACACTGTCAACCCACCTCTTCTCTCTCTCTCTCTCTCTCTCTCTCTCTCTCTCTCTCTCTCTCTTGTCTTACTGCTGTCACCTTGTTATAGAACTCCAGTATGTTGGTGACAAATATTTCCCATCTCTGAATCTGTGCTGTTTGTCGTTGATAAGCTCATTCCTTTCTAGGTGATCCACCACTCTTCTGATAAACTTCTCCATGACTTTGCATACTATACATGTTAGTGACACTGGTCTTTTGTTTAGTGCTTCGTGTCTGTCTCCTTTTTCTAAAATTGGGACTACATTTGCTGTCTTCCATACCACAGATAGTCACACTGTTTCGATAGATGCATTGAAGATTGTTGTTAGTGGCACAGATAGAGCCTCTGCTCCCCTTCTCAGGACCCATGGAGAGATGTTATCCGGCCCCATCACCTTTGAGGTATCTACCTCGCTTAGCAGCCTCTTCACTTCTTCCTCGGTTGAATGTATTGTGTAGAAACACTTGATGGTGTACCCCACCTCTCCGTCTTTCCGGAGTCCCTTCTGACTCTTCTGTGAACACTTCTTTGAATCTCGTGTTGAGCTCCTCACTTACTTGTCGGTCGTTTCTTTTGATCTCCCCTCCGTCCTTCCTCAGCCTGATTACCTGGTACTTTACTCAGATTTGGCTTTCGGTTCAGATTTGGTTTTCGCTGCTGTCATTTTCGTATTGTCGTTGGGCCTCCGTTCTTACCTGTGCATATTCATTTCTGGCTCTACAACTGATCTCTTTATTCTCCTGGGTCCTTTGCCTTCTATACTTCTTCCATTCTCTAGAACACTTGGTTTAGGCCTCCCTACACCTTTGGGTGAACCAAGGGCTCATCCTGGTTTTCTTGTTATTTCAGTTACCCTTCGGTACAAACCTCTCCTCAGCCTGATAAGAAGGTCAATAAAATTGTATTATAAGAACGGATTACATAACATATAAGGTGATATGAAAAAGACCTGGAAAACCCTATCTGAATTCTAGGAACTAAAAAGATATCCAAAAACAAAACAATCAAATTAACAAAATCAGATGACTGTGCACTTGTCAGATTATATTTTTTTAATTTAATATATGGCCTCCACGCCACTTATAAGCAAACTGTCTCTTATTGTAATAAATCTTCTTAATACACAGAATGGTATACACGATGAATTTTAAATTACTGGTTTCACCCATGTTCTCTCCAGCTGCACCAATTACAAATTGCATTTCCTTTTAGGTGTTTTTACACCAGTGCATATTATCCCTTCCATCACTGAGCAACGTCAAGAAAATGTAAAGGATTTAACTGATGAATTATCTGTGATGATTACTCAGACTGCTAGGTACTGACATCGGGTAACTGTTCAGAGATAATTGAAGAGTTGCCTGTTTATAAACTGTCAAGAATAACCATGTACCGACTTCGAGTAACTGTAAAGAGGAAGTCGAAATGTCTTGGTTGAACAACGTCACAGCCAGGTACTGATGTCTAGTGTGGCAGCGCTTTATCAAGAATTAAATAATAATTTGTTTTTATTACCTCACTTGAATAAATTCATGTGCTCGAGAACACGTTTCTTTTTCGATTCCGCCATTCTTCTCTTTAGAAGCAGATTTCTGAAGTAATCTTACGAACATGTGTCGATAACATTCCTAATGTACTAAATTCATACTAATATTAGGCAGTTCACTCTTTTTGCGTACCTATCCACTGCAACACACATAAGAACATAAGAACATAAGAATGGAGGAACACTGCAGAAGGCCTACTGGCCCATACAAGGCAGGTCCTTATCAAAACCACTACCTAAGAATTTACTCCTGTACTCACGACACTAATCAAACCCAGCCCCTCCCACTCATATATTTGTCCAATCTTTTTTTAAAGCCACCCAAGGTCCTAGCCTCTATCACCCTACTCGGAAGATTGTTCCACGCATCTACAACTCTGTTCGAAAACCAGTACTTGCCTATGTCCTTTCTAAATCTAAATTTATCCAATTTAAATCCGTTATTTCTGGTTCTTACTTGGTTCGATATCCTCAGTATTTTATTAATATCTCCTTTGTTTATGCCCATCATCCACTTGTACACCTCGATGATATCTCCTCATTCTACGTCTCTCCAGAGAGTGGAGATTCAATTCTCTAAGTCTATCTTCATACGGGAGATTTCTTATACTGTAAATCATTTTAGTCATTCTTCTTTGTATGTTCTCCAATGAATCTATATCCATCCTGTAGTAAGGAGACCAAAACTGAGCTGCATAATCCAAATGAGGTCTCACTAGTGATGTATAGAGTTGTAAAATAACTTTTGGACTTCTGTTGCTTATACTTCTTGAAATAAATCCTAGTAATCTGTTAGCCTTATTGCGCACACTTAGGCACTGTTGTCTTGGCTTTAGATTTCTGCTTACCATGACTCCCAAGTCTTTTTCACATTCTGTATGATCAAGCTCAACTTCACCTAGTTTATAAATTCGAGGGATATTTTCATTACCAACGACTAGCACCTTACACTTGTCCACATTGAACTTCATCTGCCACTTTTCAGACCAAGACATTAATTTATCCAAATCCTCCTGGAGTTCATTGGTATCCTCCTCAGAATGAATTATACATCTTAATCAATTTATATTACTCACTCTCATAGAGTTGTTAATGTTCATGAATATATTTTTTTAACACACCGGCCGTCTCTCACCGAGGCAGGTTGACCACCCAAAAGAAAAAGAAGAAACACTTTCACCATCATTAACTCCATAACTCTCTTGCCACAGGGGTGCCGATGCGATAGTTCAAAACTGCAAGTGTTCCCCTCCTTCAGAGTGCAGTCACTGTACTTCCCACCTCCAGGACTCAAGTCCGGCTTCCATGAATCCCTTCATAAATTATTATATTATATTATTACTACAAGTTCTTGTACGAGGTATACAGGCCTAGCTGACACCAATTTTAGCCCAGGATCCGACCCACGGCAGTCGACTAACGCCCAGGTACCTATTTTACTGATGGGTGAACAGGGACAACATGTGTCTTATGGAAACACATCCAAATGTTTTCCAGCCTTACGGGGGATCGGTCCTCGGACCTCAGTGTGTGTGTGCTGAGTGCACTAGCGATCGAGCTACGGGACACCGTACTTTCCTCACACCCCAACAGCACGTCAAGCCATAAAAAACACTTGCCTCCACTCACTCCTATCTAATAGGCTCATGTATGCAGCATGAAGATGTACTCTGCATTTATAGTCTGTAAATGTTACTTTTAAGACACAGGTAACAGAACAAGGTTTTTTCTGGCACCACGTCTCTGTGTAGATCTGTATCAAACTATGAATTAATAATATGAGCATAAGAACATAAGAAAGGAGGAACACTGCAGCAGGCCCATGGCCACACCAGGCAGGTCCTTCACAATCCGTCCCACCAACAGAACATCTGCTCAACCCAACCCTCAATGCCACCCAAGAAACAAGCTTTGACAATTCTACCCACTCACGCGCGAGTCCCACTCAAATCCAACCCCTCCCACTCATGAACCCATCCAACCCAAACCTGAAACCACCCAAGGTCCCAGCCTCAACAACCCCACCAGGCAGACTGCTCCACTCATCAACCACCCCATCTCCAAACCAATACCTTCCCACATCCTTTCCAAATCCAAACCTATCCAACTTGAATCCACCATTGCGGGCTCTCTCTTGGAGAGACATCCCCAAGACCCCATCCACATCCCCCCCGTTAACACCCACCTTCCACTTGTATACCTCGATCATGTCTCCCCTCATTCTACGTCTTACAAGTGAATGTAATTTTAGGGTCTTCAATCTTTCTTCGTAAGGAAGATTTCTAATGCTATGTATTAATTTAGTCATTCTACGCTGAATATTTTCTAACGAATTTATGTCCATTCTGTAATATGGAGACCAGAACTGAGCTGCGTAATCTAGGTGAGGCCTTACTAATGATGTATAAAGCTGTAATTACACTGACAGATTACACCGTGATGAACACTGACAGATTACACCGTGATGAACACTGACGGATTACACCGTGATGAACACTGGAGTCTTTTCATATAATTAATGAATTTATGAGGCATGCTACTCAACGGTCACGTCGCCTCATTCATTTCCTAAGTTGTTTACTCGATGCAAGTAAACCTTGGGCTGCCATTTATCACAGGAGATCTGACCTAGGATGCTGCCTCCGTAGGTGCAGGAGGATGCGGGAGGTGGTGGCCAGGTAGATGCTGTAAGAGAAAGAAGAGGAAGGAAGGAGGAAGAAAAAAATTGGATGGAAAGAAGAGGTAAGAGAAGGGGTGTAACTTATCACAGAACTTTGTGGCGATCTGATCTAGCATGCTGCTTCCGTTGGTGTGGGAATAGGTAGGAGAGAGAGAGATGATAAGAGAAAGGAGAGATGAAAAGCCTGTAGGTGAGGCGGAAGGAGGATATTTGGAAAGTAGGAGAGGAGAAAGGGGGGAGGAGGGAGAAAGATACGAGACGAGAGGTAAGAAAATGAGAGGGAGAGAGAGAGAGAGAGAGAGAGAGAGAGAGAGAGAGAGAGAGAGAGAGAGAGAGAGAGAGAGAGAGAGAGAGAGAGAGAGAACAGACAGACAGACAGACAGACAGACAGACAGACAGAGACAGAGACAGACAGACAGAGACAGACATTCAGACAGACAAAGAGAGAGAAGGTACGAGAAATAGGAGGAAGTTGAAGAGAGAGAGACGAGAATTTTGAAATATTGAAGAACAGATTATTTTCACTGAACTTTCCTTGTACGCTGATGGTCGTGACTCTCTCTCTGCCACTAGAGGCGCATGATGTAACACACACCGTTCAGTCAGTGTGAGCAACATGGCAGCAGGTGGCACTCTTCTCTCCAGCACAACACATGAGTAATGGCCAGGAAACACGGCCTGTAGCTCTAATAACATTAATCACGACACTAATATAATGCAGGACATTCGCTTGACATCCTCTTTTCGAAGAGTGTGTATATACGTTTAAATTATTCACTTACTATCCAGTGGACACAATATCGGCTGTTTTGTTGTGGAAGATTATTATTATTATTATTATTATTATTAGTTAGTAGTAGTAGTAGTAGTAGTAGTAGTAGTAGTAGTAGTAACATTATCATCATCTGTGGCATGCTAAGAGTAAGTTACATTTTATTTGGAGTATGTCACACACCACAATACGCATGCCTCCCGACCAGTGAACCAGGTGCTAAGGGTTTAACGAAAAGTGTCCCGTCCTTATATATGAGCAGTACCTTGGTTCAACCAGCCAGTCACAAAGAACCCGCCAAAGCTGTGAAGCGACGTGGAACGCTCGTGAAGCAGCTTTGGCAGACGTGCCTTCACTGTTGCTCGCTACTGTTCTTACCGTGCTTGTATTTTTGCCTCATTGTACATAACTGTAAATCTTTTACATAGGCTATATATACTGTAAATACCAGATAAATTTGGTGAAAGAAATTCAATAATTTATTCTCTCTGCTGTCTTTTTCCTCGTTCCTAATTGGTTACCGTGTTCGTAATATCATTACCATTATTATTTTATTATTATTATTATTATTATTATTATTATTATTATTATTATTATTGTTTTTTGTTGTTGTTTTGATGGTGGTGGAGGTAGCGGCAGCACATATTTTAAAACAGTAAACTGAACATAAGCAAGTAAGCTTACTGCAGTGCGCCTTCCACGCTCTGGTGGACTTAATTACACCTACGCACATGATACCTGAACAAGTGACACATCATGTGTCTCATGTCTGCTGTGTACTTGAAAAAACAAAGTGTCTTAGCAATTTGCAGAACAAGCCGATAGTGGGACAATGTTTCGCTTTACACAGAACGAAACGTTGTCCCGGTAATAGGTTGTCCCGGTATTAGTCTGTTCGGCACCTTGCGTCTGTGTATTGGAATCAAGCCACATTTTATTTTTCACGCTTTTGCAAGTCGAAAAGATCACTTTAAATAGCAAAGTTTATGCTAGTCGAGGTCTAAGGCTTTAATAACGTCCAAACTTTGCTCAAGAGACTTCTTAAGAAATGCTGCCCCTTTCTGGGAATATTGCTACCACCTTCCTGCTGTATTCTCCTCTCATGTTTGCGCCAACTGCACACATATATTATTTAAATATTCTTTGGTAGTGAGTTGTTTTTGCTGTTTTTATTATTATTATTATTATTATTATTATTATTATAGTAGTAGTAGTAGTAGTAGTAGTAGTAGTAGTAGTAGTAGTAGTATTTTATTAACACATCGGCCGTTTCCCACCAAGGCAAGGTGGTCCGAAAAAGAAAAACTTTCATCATCATTCACTCCATCACTGTCTTGTCAGAGGCATGCTTACACTACAGTTATAAAACTGCAACATTAACACCCCTCCTTTAGGGTGCAGACACTGTACTTCCCATCTCCAGGACTCAAGTCCGGCCTCCGGTTTCCCTGAAGCTCTTCATAAATGTTACTTTGCTTCCACTCCAACAGCACGTCAAGTATTAAAAACCATTTGTCTCAATTCACTCCTATCAAATACGCTCACGCACGCTTGCTGGAAATCCAAGCCCCTCGCAAACAAAACCTCCTTTACCCCTCCCTCCAACCTTTCTTAGGCCGACCCCTACCCCTCCTTCCCTCCACTACATATTTATACACTCTTGAAGTCATTCTGTTTTGTTCCATCCTCTCTACATGTCCAAATTACCTCAACAACCTCTCCTCAGCCCTCTGGATAATAGTCTTGGTAATCCCGCACCTCCTCCTAATTTCCACACTACGAATTCGCTGCATTATATTCACACCACACATTGATCTAAGGCATGACATCTCCATTGCCTCCAGCCTTCTCCTCGTTGCAACATTCACCACCCATGCTTCACACCCATATAAGAGTGTTGGTATAACTATACTCATACATTCCACTCTTTGCTTCCACGGACAAAGTTCTTTGTCTCCACACACTCCTAAGTGCACCACTTAACCTTTTACCCTCATCAATTCTATGATTTACCTCATCCTTCATAGACCCATCTGCTGACACGTCCACTCCTAAATATCTGAATACATTCACCTCCTCCATACTCTCTCCCTCCAATCTGATATCCAATCTTTCATCACCTAATCTTTTTGGTATCCTCATCACCTTACTCTTCCCTACATTCACTTTTAATTTTCTTCTTTTACATACCCTACCAAACTCATCCACCAACCTCTGCTACTTCTCCTCAGAATCTCCCAAAAGAACAGTGTCATCAGCAAAAAGCAGCTGTGACAACTCCCACTTTGTGTTAGATTCTTTATCTTTTAACCCCACACCTCTTGCCAAGACCCGCGCATTCACTTACTTCTCTTACAACCCCATCTATAAATATATTGATCAACCATGGTGACATCACACATTCTTGTCTAAGGCCCACTTTTACTGGGAAATAATATCCTTCTCTCCTACATACTCTAACCTGAGCCTCACTATCCTCGTATAAACTCTTCACTGCTTTCAGTAAGCTACCTCCTATTCCATATCCCCACCTGCTTTTAACATTTCTATCTTTATCCCATCAATCCCAGCTGCCTCACCCCCTTTCATTTTACCCACTGCCCCACGAACTTCCCTTACACTCACAACTGGCTCTTCTTCACTCCTACAAGATGTTATTTCTCCTTGCCCTATTCACGAAATCACAGCTTCCCTATCTTCAACATTTAACAATTCCTCAAAATATTCCCTCCATCTTGCCAATGCCTTTAACTCTCCATTTAATAAATCTCCTCTCCTATTTTTAACTGTCAAATCCATTCGTTCCCTAGGCTTCCTCAACTATTCATCTCACTTCAAAACTTTTTCTTATTTTCAACAAAATTCGTTGATAACATCTCACCCACTCTCTCATTTGCTCTCTTTTTACATTGCTTCACCACTCTCTTAACCTCTCTTTTTCTCTCCAAATACTCTTCCCTCCTTGCATCACTTCTATTTTGTAAAAACCTCTCATATGGTAACTTTTTCTCCCTTACTACTCTCTTTACATCATCATTCCACCAATCGCTCTTCTTCCTTCCCACACCCACTTTCCTGTAAACACAAACGTCTGCTGAACACTCTAACACTATTATTATTATTATTATTATTATTTTTATTATTATTATTATTATTATTATTATTATTATTATTATTATTATTATTATTACAGAGTTGCATTAATGTAAAGCACTAAGAGTATAAGATCATACAGCGTCTGGGAATGGTAAGCAATTAAATTTGATCCAAGTATATATGAGAGTGGTTCCAATTCCTTTGATCAAGAGCCCTTCACCAGTATAAGGCACTTCCCTGAAAGAGTAAGGAGCTGACAAATACTCCGTTCCTTCTTTTTGGAAGGTACCTTGATGCTGGTAAAGGTTTCCACATCCTTGGTATTAAAGCTACTCTCCATTTCCTCGGATCAAACATGATTACCACCTTATTCTCCAAGCGTTGTACGGGTTTAGCGCTTTCCTGTGAATTTTCATTGTCGTGCGGTACAGATTTTTTAACGCTGATTCCAAAACCGTTTTCTGTTCTCTGTACCACGTTTAGTTTTCAAGATAAGACTGATTATAGTCATGTGACAAACAATAAAAACGCACACGAAAAACAGCTAACTGGGAGAAAAAGTGGAGAATCACAACTAACCCAGAGAAAGTCCTCATCAGTACCATTGGCTGTCTCCCAACAACCATAGAAGATAAAGGGGGTATCTCCATAAGAGGTACAAGGGTCAATATCAGAAACCCGAACAAAATCCTGGGTTATGAGATCGACAGATTACTTAACTCTACCTCACACATCTCTAAAAAAGTGAACCTGGCAAAAGCCCGCCTCAGCCAACTATTCAGATTCAATGAAGCCCCCACATCAAGAAGCACCTATATAAGATGATGATCAGACCTCTGTTGGAATACCCTTGCGTACCCCTATCACTAACAACTAAAACCACAAGCTGCGCCAACGAGTCAGAACAAAGCTCCGCTTTATCACTGGGACCAGATTAAGAGACAGAATCAAGTGAAGACCAACATGTAAACAAGAAATCACTGCAATCAATTAAGGATAGATAAACTAGCGAAAAACAGCTCTATGACATGCAAGAACTATACGTACCCGATAGAGAAACCCCCAACCAGTAAACACAACCGACTATGTCATTACCACACCCCCCCACCGTACCCAAAGAATGACTCTACAACAAAGAGTTAGGCGCTACATTCACAACGACAACTACCCAAGACCAAGAATCCTAAGTGATCTCCCGTCGAACCAGATGAGTGGATACCACCAGACCCAGTCTATGTTCAACACCATAGATAAATACTCCCCATTAATGGGTGACCTACCGTTTCCAAACTACATCCTACAACCAACATTGTAACACCTACGAACTTCCTATTTTAGGACACCACCTCAGAAACAGCTTGACCAGCTCCGGGCTAGCCACCAACATCATAAGCCCAGCAACTACCACCTGTTGCAAAAGTAACTGCTGGACCAGCTCCGGGCTACCACCCATCAACAAAGAATAGCCCAGCAACTACCACCTGTTGCAGCAGCCTTGCCTGAAAAAAAAAAAAAAAAAAAAAAAATGTTTACTACGATTAATATGCTTTCTTCCAACTCAGTAACATGCTGTGATACAACAGTATACCTGTGTGCGACTGATGGGACAAAGGCATATCCTCCTCCTAAAATTTACTTATGTATAACTCTACATACACACACACTTATTATGTTACGCCAAAGTGGATAGGCCACTTACCTTTGCAACCCTAACCTCTCCCCCCCCCCACCTATTTCCCAATTTCCATCCTTACCCATCCTTCTTCCTTCCCCACCTTACCGACGCTCAGGTCAAATCAAGCTCAAGCACACAACAGTGACTGTAGAAAGAAACTTATGACGACATTTCGATCCGTTTGGACTGAAACGCCGTCATCAGTTTCTCCTGTGTACGGGTTATTTGTGAATGGTCGCTTGGCCTTTCACAGACAAAGTCGACAACCTTTAATAAAGGGTAATCAGCATGAAATGCTGATTACCGATCCAAAATACATGGAGATCTACAGCATTTGAACAATTTGTAGCAAAATTCATCATTTAGTTTTGTTAGGTGAACACTCAAACTTGGTTATTCCTCATATTATTCCCAAAATATACACTTTTTAGGATTTTACGGGGATTAAACAAATTGAAGGATTATCAATTGTTTAACCTCAACGGTTTAGGTGGTGTATGAGGGTCGTCAGAAGCCTACAGAGACGTACAGTAAAATTCTGTTGAGGGAGGGTAGGCTGCTGAGGAAATTCTCGCCAGTTTTACTCCTATTTTGGGGCAATTCGTGTGATAACAGGAGCACAGTCATTGGGGGTTAGAGATGACCAATCAGGCTCTTATTTCTAGTGTAACTACTATTAAAATCAAGCTGATCCTAATTTAAAGCGGAGGATAAAACCAATACTGTGGGCTAGTCACCTGCCAAAGCATTCCTCCCACTCTCCATTAATCACATCCCTAAGCCTCTCCCATCACCGAGTATTATTTGCTAATGAATTCTTAAACACACAAAAACTATATTTTTATCCAAAAGAGAAAATCATACATTTAATATGTATCGTTTTTGTAAAGTTATTTCATACAAATGTATTTTAATGGCATTTAACAAGTGTGTGATGTGCAGTGCAGTATTGATATGAGTGATTATCCTAATATGCGTTATATTAAGTCTTAAATATTGTTAAAGTTAAAAAATATTTATATAAAACCGTCATATTTCGGAAACTAGACGTGCTGGGGAAAAAAAGAACATATATGAAATCTGCGTTTAAAATGGGCTAAGAAAAACTTTTTTAAATCTTTGATAAGAAAATAAAGTTTAATTTATGCAATAAATGAAGACTCAAGGAAGCGATGTTTCTGTGGATTGTTTTCTTTAACGACCAACTTGGCATTTTTTCCATCTCTTCAAGTGCCCTTGTGAATCCCTATGTATTATGCTAGTGTTACTGTATCTAATGCATGGACATTTGAGTTCTCCATCACATTTCCTGCATGGGACAACATACAAATCTGTGCTGGGCTCGACAGTCCTAGCTTATCTCTTCGTAACTGAATTTTTAATGGTTGGTGCAAAGCTAGTGGCAGTGGCGTGCGCTGAGTACGTTATAATTTATTCCACATTCATCACACACCCGTAGGGCATGCCCTGTCGACTAGCAAACTGGCACTTCAGAATATAGCAGTTCTGGGGCCCCACAGCTGTATTAATTGTCCAGTTCAGTCAACTAATAGCGTGACTAGATGTTGTCGTGTTTGACCATCTGGCTACGATACAGGGCAGACTTAAGCTGGTCCCGTCTATTCACACTCTTGCATTCTGAAGTGTAAATACACTTCAGAATAGTTATAACCTACAGTTATGAGGGACTGTTTTCTCTCTTGTCTTGTTGTAATACTGCTGATTTAAGTTTGTAAATACTGTACTTTGTGGTGAAGGAATATACGGGTTAGGAGGAACTAACCTCTCTGTTTGCACTAGGTATCTTTACTGCAGAAAAGCTTCGCCTGCACAGCAAGCCTGCTGTGCAAATGAAACGTTACAGCAGTAAAGATACCTATTGTTGCACGTGATATTCATCAACTTGTTAGCATTTTGCACCATTTATAATATATTTTCTTCTTTACTGGACTGAAAAGAATTTTTATCGTTCGAAAATTCTCCATATTAAATGTCTTTAGGGTTGCATTTGTCTTCATTACACAGAGTGGATGAAAATGTATTGGAGGCCATATGAAGATGAATGATGTAGTTAAAGCGTCGTACAAGGAATAATTTTTTGTGAAGACAGACTGAGGTCCCTGAATCCGAACTCTCCTCAAAACCATAGAATGAGATGAAATACGATTGACGTAAACATTTGTAATTAAGGTATTAATAAAAGCAATATAAGAAAGAACTCGAAACAATGGGCTTTAGTTAAATTCGGGTTAAGAGAAGATATAAGAAAAAACTGTTTGGGCAATAATAGTGTTGATGAGTGGAACAATAATAACAAATAGCGTCGCTGAAGCTAAGACCTTCGGTAGCATTAATTATATCAGCTGGACAATTATGTGAGTGAAAAGAGTAGGAGAAAGTCCTGCCTATCATGGGTACAAGCCAGCTGCAGTGCTCTTATTTTTACGTTCTTAACATATCAAAGCAAGTGCCTTGATGCTCCCGAAGGTTACTTGAAGAAAATTAGAGCTATTATCCTCTTCATTGTATGACCCCTCTCCGGCATTAGTGCTCCCCCTCTTGGGTGTGTTCTGAGTTTTACAATAGGCCTGAATTTTAAGGTGTTTTGATGCTGGTGAAGGTCTTTGATCCAATGAACTGGAGCTATCCTTCCCTTGTTTGTTCCTGCAGACGCATCTTTTTATGACTTGTTCCTGGTCCCCTTTTTTTTACGACGGTTACTACTGATCCATTAGTCATGATCCTGTTTCTTCGTTTCCCCTCATTCAAGTTACTGTTTTCGTGTGTCTTCTTGATATTTATCATCTTTGTCTCTCCATTCATGCGTTATCAGTGTCTCTGTTTTCTGTTTCGTTATCCAACTGTTATTCAAAATTCATGACTGTTGCTGGTGTTTATTGATTTTTATAAAATTCATGACTGTTGCTGGTGATATAAAATTCTTTTTTTGACTGTTGCTGGTGATATAAAATTCATGACTGTTGCTGGTGATATAAAATTCATGACTGTTGCTGGTGATATAAAATTCATGACTGTTGCTGGTGATATAAAATTCATGACTGTTGCTGGTGATATAAAACTCATGACTGTTGCTGGTGATATAAAATTCATGGCTGTTGCTGGTGATATAAAACTCATGACTGTTGCTGGTGATATAAAACTCATGACTGTTGCTGGTGATATAAAACTAATGACTGTTGCTGGTGATATAAAACTCATGACTGTTGCTGGTGATATAAAATTCATGACTGTTGATGGTGATATAAAATTCATGACTGTTGCTGGTGATATAAAATTCATAGCTGTTGCTGGTGATATAAAACTCATGACTGTTGCTGGTGATATAAAACTCATGACTGTTGCTGTTGATATAAAACTAATGACTGTTGCTGGTGATATAAAACTCATGACTGTTGCTGGTGATATAAAATTCATGACTGTTGCTGGTGATCTGTCATATAAAACTCATGACTGTTGCTGGTGATATAAAATTCATGACTGTTGCTGGTGATGTAAAATTCATGACTGTTGCTGGTGATATAAAATTCATGACTGTTGCTGGTGATATAAAATTCATGACTGTTGCTGGTGATATAAAACTCATGACTGTTGCTGGTGATATAAAATTCATGACTGTTGCTGGTGATATAAAATTCATGACTGTTGCTGGTGATATAAAACTCATGACTGTTGCTGGTGATATAAAATTCATGACTGTTGCTGGTGATTAAAATTCATGACTGTTGCTGGTGATATAAAACTCATGACTGTTGCTGGTGATATAAAATTCATGACTGTTGCTGGTGATATAAAACTCATGACTGTTGCTGGTGATATAAAATTCATGACTGTTGCTGGTGATATAAAATTCATGACTGTTGCTGGTGATATAAAATTCATGACTGTTGCTCCCCAGCGGCTGTTCAACGAGGTAAATATTTCACACTTTAATCCTGCACTCGGATAATCTCTCAGTGATGTCAAGCCCTCAAGTGCAGTGTACTATGCAGTGTAGGCGAATGAGACACTTGTGCAACATTTTGGAATCTTCATCAAGGAAACGTTCTGCCAGCCAGTGGTATCTTCAGTTCAATACAAAGAAGAACGGTGAAAGAATTGTAGGAGGTTGAGGTGATCAGTCCCTCATCCTGGGTGGCGAAACATTCCCTCAGTAAAGATTTCCAAATGTTGCTCAAGTGTCTCATTCTTCAACTTGTCAGTTTTCTTAACCACTTATCACAGGCAGTGTGGACTTAGTACCATTGTATTCCTATGTACAGCGGTAAACATACCTTCCTGGGGTAGTTACTGGAGCATTATTACCACGTCAACGCCTGTCACTTGTATCCTTTCCACACGTTTTTGTGTCATATATAGTCATGTCATTTGTGTTTGTGCCATATGTGTTCCTGTCCTATGTTTTCCTGGAATGTTTATTACAGTCATAGGTAACCTAGGAAGATGAATCCCTGTCATATTTATCATATGTGTTTCTGTCAAATGAATTCTTATTAAATGTATTCCTGTCATATGTCTTCCTCTAACATGTGATCATAGAATCAAAGGTGAACTATGCCTTATTTTTAACTTATATTTTGTAACAGAATTTAGTATTTTTCTTCGTTATGCTGTGAAATATTAAGGCTAATATTTTCCTAATACACATTTCATTGATAGTAATAGTGTTGCAGAGCTGTTATTACTCTCCCACTATAATATTAAGTCACATTACCCTACCTGCTATAATATTAAGTTACAGTTCCCTACCTGCTGTAATATTAAGTCACATTACCCTACCTGCTATAATATTGTTACATTACCTTACCTACTATAATATTTAATACCATTTCTCTGCCTTCTATAATATTTAATATCATTACTCTACCTACGAAAATATTAAATATCATTATGCCTCTACCTGCTATACTATAAAGTTACTAAAAGTTACAATACTTTTAAGTATCATTATGCCCTCAGCGGGCAACCCGCAGTTTATACTCTCATTTTGTTTCACATTTAATATTTTCTTTGGAAGTATACTATATCTATATTTATGTCACTGTAGACCAGGGATTCCCAACCTTTTCTATGTCCCGCCCCCCTAGGAAAAGTTTCATAAATGTTGTACCCCTACAAAACGTAATATCACATTTGAAGATGAAGAAGTCAAATTTCTAATTTTTGAATCTCAAATTAACCAAATACAGTACTGAGGGTGAACAAATTGAACTCAAAAATGAGCTTTACGTTTAATGCTGTAGACTGTTACTTAATGTGTTTAATGCATTTTACACATACCATATGGTAGTTTGAGTTTTTTCAAACAATTTACGTTTGCTTTACATCTTTTGATAATAAATTTTTGTATAAATTTTGTAATTTATATTATGTATAGTTTCAACTTTTTTTATGTATGTTAAAATATTGTGGGCTTTACAGATAATTTGTGGGAATATTGTGAGAAAATTCTCACTCATTTCTGGACGAGATCGAAGTGGCAACACTGCCTCAAACTTATTTCTTCTCTAGATTCAGGGAATGATCACCTCGTATCTATATTTCCTCTGCGTCTGCTGTCTTTCCCTGTATTTCGACTGAAGAAGCCTGCTGAGTAGGTGAAACACCTCTTCACTAAAGATGCCAAACTGTTGCACATGTGTCCTACTCATCAGTAAGGATTAATATCATCAGTATTATGTGTATTTCTAGCGCGTGTATAGGTCTTGAATATACACTTAACTGCAGATAGCAACATGGTAAATTACATAATAAACTGAAACTAAATCCTAAGAACATTTACTGCAATATGAGTAAACAGCCACTCAGACTACAATGTACGTTGCCATATCTAACTCTTGATGTATTGTATGATAACGGTACAGTTAGAGCCGCTGCATCGCTTGTTACAAACAACAAATACGCTCCTAAACCAGCTAGCCAGACTAATTAAACTTTTAGCAGGTTATAAATGCTTCACTGATTCATGGTGCGACTATTTACGATTGCTTAGGGATCTAGGAGTGTAGGAGATGTTTGGTGTGTTTATATATATATATATATATATATATATATATATATATATATATATATATATATATATATATACAAAAAAGATCACAGTAAACAGGTGATATCAAAATATGCAAGACAACCACTGTGAAAAAATAGAGGAATTCCAAGCGCTTTCGTGACTACTCATATTATCAAGGAACTATAAAAGGAAACATGACAAGAGGGCTTATAAATGGGCAAGACTACACCTCACAGTCATATCACACTAACAAAGACCACACCTCACAGTAGCATAACATCACACGACTCTGTGAAGAGGAACATAAGAAAGGACCTGAAACTCTTCTCAAGAATTAAGATTAGTCCAATTTATCATTAAATTCTTAACATAAGAACATAAGAATGGAGGAACACTGCAGAAGGCCTACTGGCCCATACAAGGCAGGTCCTTATCAAAACCACCACTACCTAAGAATTTACTCCTGTACTCACGACACTAATCAAACCCAGCCCCTCCCACTCATATATTTGTCCAATCTCTTTTTAAAGCCACCCAAGGTCCTAGCCTCTATCACCCTACTCGGAAGATTGTTCCACGCATCTACAACTCTGTTCGAAAACCAGTACTTGCCTATGTCCTTTTTAAATCTAAATTTATCCAATTTAAATCCGTTATTTCTGGTTCTAACTTGGTTCGATATCCTCAGTATTTTATTAATATCTCCTTTGTTTATGCCCATCATCCACTTGTACACCTCGATGATATCTCCCCTCATTCTACGTCTCTCCAGAGAGTGGAGATTCAACGCTCTAAGTCTATCTTTATACGGGAGATTTCTTATACTGTAAATCATTTTAGTCATTCTTCTTTGTATGTTCTCCAATGAATCTATATCCATCCTGTAGTAAGGAGACCAAAACTGAGCTGCATAATCCAAATGAGGTCTCACTAGTGATGTATAGAGCTGTAAAATAACTTTTGGACTTCTGTTGCTTATTACTTCTTGAAATAAATCCTAGTAATCTGTTAGCCTTATTGCGCACACTTAGGCACTGTTGTCTTGGCTTTAGTTCCTGCTTACCATGACTCCCAAGTCTTTTTCACATTCTGTATGATCAAGCTCTACTTCACCTAGTTTATAAATTCGAGGGATATTTTCATTACCAAGGACTAGTACCTTACACTTGTCCACATTGAACTTCATCTGCCACTTTTCAGACCAAGACATTAATTTGTCCAAATCCTCCTGGAGTTCACTGGTATCCTCCTCAGAATGAATCATACGGCCTATTTTTGTATCATCAGCAAATTTACTCATGTCACTTGCAATTCCTTCATCAAGGTCATTTATGTAAATTATGAACAACAATGGGCCTAAAACTGATCATTGTGGAACGCCACTAGTGACTAATCCCCATTCAGATTTGACCCCATTAATGGAAACTCTCTGCTTTCTATTGGTAAGCCATGCCTCTATCCATGCTAGAACTTTACCTCCTATACCGTGAGCTGCCACCTTTCTTAAGAGTCTCTTGTGAGGTACTCTATTGAAGGCCTTACTGAAATCCAAGTAAACTATATCATATTCTTTATCACTGTCTACTGCCTCAAATGTTTTATTGAAAAACGTCAGTAAATTTGTCAGGCAGGAACGACCTCTCGTAAACCCATGCTGAGATTCATTAATCAAATTATGTTCTTCAAGGTGACTTCTAATAATATCAGCTATAATTGATTCTAATAATTTGCCTACTATAGATGTGAGGCTTATTGGACGGTAATTTGATGGAATTGACTTATCCCCTGATTTGAATATAGGAAC